>NTHP01000013.1:226690-248837 GCA_003416845.1 Oplegnathus fasciatus | reverse complement strand
TTGTATAGTTTCTATTTTTATTCTATTCTTATTTTAGTTTATGTACCTCTTATTATTTATTTCTGCTACTTCTATACTTATCTGTATTATTTCTGTCTTTGTACTGCTGCAACAACCAAATTTCCCCGCTGGGGATCAATAAAGATGTGTCTTATCTGAAATTAAATGTCTTTTGGTTTTAGACTCAAATAAAACATCATCTTTAGTTCTATTTACTGACATTTTATAGACCAGAGGATTAATCAGGTAATTGAGAAAATAATCCAATACAGTGTCTAGTCTCATATCAAAGTATTTATATTATATCTCTGAACTGAGGAATGATCGTGAACGTCCAGATCAGCTGGTACAATGAGACTCACCAGTGAAGTCGGAGAGCATGGAGGAACGCCGATAAACCTTCCATGACTAGTAGGATGGACACGGTGAGCACGGCAAAGAGGCCGAACACGGGGACCAAAAACACCACCCCGACTCTTGTGGTGATCCTCAGACCCAGGCGCATCACCATGGCCCACAACACCTCTGACAGCTCTGAAACCAATGAAAACAAAGACGCACATTAGAAATGCAAAGTAGAAGTCAGTAGAAACAGCTCGGGGTGCACTACTTTCCACGACGGCACTTACGGGCATGAGCCAAGCTGAGCGCCCAGAGACGCAGGTATGATGCAGTGTTGGAAATGCAGCCCAGGCAGTACTCTATGGTGTGAATGGCCTGGTACAGGAGCACGTCGGCGAAGTCAAACTGCACAACAGTTCAAATAATATATCAATTAATATAAGATATCACACTTGATGCAACAATACAATGACCACATCCACTATTCGGTACATGCAGCCTTGCAAAGCTGTAAACATTAGTATCTTCTAATGTGCAAATACAGCACACACTTCAAAATGTCCATTCAAAGGACAATTTCAGACAAATGGCAAAATCTAGACATGCAAATACTGGTGGATCTCTGACCTCTTTGGGAAGAGCTTCTCTGCTGGTCATTTCATCAAGTCCCTCCTCTTCATCCTCTTCATAGGACGGTGTTGTGGAATTGTCATCCTCACTTACACGCCTCACCCTCTCATAACCCTGAGTGACAACAGTGTTGAGTTTCATAAGTATGAAGTACAAAAAACTGCTTAGGCTGAAGGTATAAATATATTTTGAATATATCTGATCACACTTACTCTGCGTCTGCGCAGGCCTTTGCCTCCACGGTACAGCCAGTACAAGTAAAGAGGTTTTCCTAACAGCAGCACGGGAACTGACAGCATAGCTATCACAACTAAGAAAATCTGCAGCCCAGTCTGTGGAACCAAGATAACAAACGTGCACCAAGAAGGATCAAAATACATCCAGAGCTGACAGTGTTTCAGCTGATATATATCGTCAACACGTACCTGCCCTGGGTACAGAGGAGTGATATCCTTCCCCTGCATGACGAACATGTTAATGAAGTGGATGAGGATGCTGGGCGCTTGGCTGGAGTCTCGTGCACCGAATGCCAACCACTTGTAGAAAATCATGAAGACCAGGTAGCCAAAGAGACAGAGCAGGAAGAGCAGCTCAGGAAGAAATAGCAGATAGACATTAAATTTCTGTCGGAAGTGCCTGAAGGGAGAGAGCAAAGATTGGGGATAAAGAGAGTGATGAGGGAGTGATTTTAATGATTGGACCCCTGAAAGTTTATCAAAAACAATAAGGAGATGTAGTCTTTAAACAATAATACATGAATGGAAGTTCTAAACAATCCTAAAATATAAATGACTTACTGAAATCCCTTTAAAGCCAAATACATGTTAATTTATTTGTTGGAAACTGTACTCTTGTATTTTGTAATTGTATGCTTGTATGCTTGTATGCTTTACATGTCCAGACAACCTGCTGTGCACGGACTAAAAGATGGTTAACTGGGTAAAAAAGACGCAACGATACAAATTAATTGGAATTAACTGGAATATGTGATGGATTGGAACAAGATTTTGTACAGACAATCATGGTTCCCAGACGATAAAGCCGACTGACTTTGGTGGCTTTTCACCATGAGTTTGACATAATTGTTTTTTATTGAAGTATCTTGACAACTAGTGGATGGATTGCCATGACATTTGGTACACACATTCATAATCCCCAGACGCTGAATTGCAATAACTTTAATCCCTTAACTTTTCATCCAGTGCCATCGTCAGGTCAAGGTGTTTTGAATTTGTCAAAAGCTTTGGTTTATGACCAAAGCTTTTGTTTTACCTGCAAAACTAATGACATTCCCATCAGCCTCAGCTGTACTTCACGTTTAGTGCTAATTAGCACATGTTAACATGCTAACGTGCTAAACTAAGATGGTGAACATGGTAAGCATTATACCTGTTAAACATCAGCATGTTAGCATTGTCAGTGCGAGCATGTTAGCCTGCTCATGTTAGAATTTAGCTCAAATTACAGCCTCATAGACCCTTTAGCATGTCTAGTATCTTGTTAATTTGTTTGTTATGTGTTTTTAGACAACAGCGGAGAGACTCATTGAAATATTCAAAGCCAAAACATTTGACAAAATCACTAGAGTTCATTTTCATTCAGTAGAACCATCGATGCTGGTTAGTTTGTTGGTGTGTGTGTGTGTTAGTGCAGCCTTTCTGGCAGTTGTTAATAGGTTGCTACAGCACAAATATAAAAACAAAGAGTTGTAACAGTTGTAGTGCTATTATCAGAAGATATACTGGCACTATAATAAAAATACCTCTCAACAAATCACAGCGCACAGAATACTGATATGTATCTAGCAATCAAACACTCAAATTCAATTTTATCTGCACATGTAGATGCCAGACTGATGGACGCCATCGCTGCAAGTACATGAACAAGAGTGATTAGGTTACTGCCAGGGATTTATATCTCGAGTCACTCACAAGTGATTGAAGACACTCAGCACCACGCCAAAGCTCATGTGGATGACCCCAATAACAACGGACATCTTCATCTTGTACGAGTTGAGGAAGGACAGCCGGTTCACTGCCATGTTCCAAATCTGATGGAATATTAAAAAGCATCTCAGCGAAAATGATATAGAAATTTGTCCATTACATTCTGACTGTAATGCCTGAGTGCATTTACTCACAGGATCAATGCCAAATGGGTATGGTCCACTGAAAACACCACTGACGTTGGGGTCTAATGTGAGCAAAGCATTTGTTTGGAGCGTTTTGTTGCTGCAATGTAAAAAGCACCCATTAAAACACACTGACATACAAAAAAATATGTTTCTGAGTGTGTGTATTTTACTGATAACTCACGTCCACTGCTGATTTGTGAACATAGCCTTGACGCTCCAGCCAGAGCCAAATATGTTGAGAGACTTGGAGAAACAGTCATTGTAAATCAGCCCAGTGTAGATGGAGAAAAGCCCCATCATCAGGATGATGTAACGTCCGTTGAAGAACGTCGCCCATATCTGAGAGCAGCAGAGACACCGCTATCAGCTGAAAACTCATTTACAATTATCAGACTCTGCATTATGGATGAGAGCGGCAACTTGTTCCTACCTCATTACTGGAACGTTTCTTCTTCTGCGTTTTTTCCGTCAGCACCATCCACAAGGCAAATAGACTCATTACCATCCCGTGCCCGAGGTCGCCGAACATCACAGCGAACAGAAAGGGGAACGTGATGATGGTGTAAGGAGCTGCCGATGAGAGAAACATATTCAGTGCACTTACTCTGAACTTCTCCAAAGCTGCACCCAACAAAGAGGCACGCAAAGTTTATTCTTTACAAGACACGGTGTGAGTTCTTACCTGGGCTTACCTCGCGATAGTCCCCCACCCCGTAAGCCTCCACAATGCTCTGAAAGCCAGATGTGAACTTGTTGGTTCTTAGCAGGGTAGGTGGAGTGTCAGTGCTCGGGATGCGGTTCACAAAGGACGGTACAGTGGCATCACCTTTTCTCTGTTAAAAAAAAAAAGACAAAAATGTAAAGTACGATTCTGAAATCAGTGTCAACCAGTTTTACACAGTAAATGTGGATTTGATGTGTGAAACATTCACAGAAAAAGACACTGAGGATGTTTGAAGCTCCCTTTTGGCATTTCCCTTTGTTCACATTATAACTTCTCTGACCAGAAAGTTTTTCTCCAGTGCTTTCTGGGTGACAAATCTGATCTGAAAACATCCAAATATGCAGCCTGAAGCAGAAGGAATTGCTGGCACATACTGTACAGCGAACAAACTAAAACAACAACAAATGTTACAGCCAGTAACGAAAAAAGAAAACATGACAGATGGAGCAGTTCAGGACATCTTAAATGCATGCTGCTAATATTAATGAGAAAAAAATGAAAAATACATCTTAGTGATACAATTTGAGTGTTTAACAGCTGATAAGAAATGCCAATTAAATTAAGAGGCCAAAAATGATTCTTATAACCAGCTTAAGAGACAAAAAGCCTCCAAAAAAAGATTATTCTCTTACCCCTAAATCTAATTAACTTGTAAGGCTATGCAATTAGTCAAATACTAATCGCAAACAGTATTTTGGCTTCCGCAAAAAAACAAACTCCACCGGCTGCAACATCTTTGCTTTGTGTTTAGAGAGGCTGCTTTGGTGCATCAAATCAAATGTAAGTAAGTAAACTTTATTTCTATATTTCTTTCAAAACCAGAGTTACAAAGTCCTTCACAAGTGCATGCAAAATATAGTACCATAAAATAGGAAATAAGAATTTCAGGGAGTGGCCAAACATCGAGAAATAAAACAAAATATAAAAAATAACAACATAAAACCATAGGAGTAAATATTATACAAAGGTTATAAAGATGTCAGTCTATACAAGTTGGTTTTTAAAGGCTTTTTAAAATGTGGCACTGACTTAGCTGATCTGATACTGAGCGGGAGTTTGTTCCACAGTGTTGGAGCTAAAGCAGTAAAAACATGATATCCCACTTTGTCTTTAGCCTGGATCTTTTAACAACATTTTCTGAGGGGTCTTGGTGCAAAATAAGGGGTTGAAATATCTGAAATGTAAAGCAGAGCCAGACCATGTAGGGGTTTAAAATTAATCAATGGGATCTTGTGCCCTATTCACAGGTAAACTGACCAATCACAAGTAGTTGTGCATGTGTTGCTTAACCACAACACGGCTGCAGCTGCACAGAAAATGTTAAGTGTAATGTAACTGCATTGTCTGTGGCAGCATTATAATCAATACTGTTATTACTGAGTTAAATTAGAATGTAGTTTGGCTTTAAGACGTCACATTGATTCCATGTGAAAAATGTTATGTTGAAAGTGTTATTTAAAGGTTTATTGAGCATAATGTGAGATTGGAGGCTGTCAATTTAAAAAATGAAAGTTTTTTTCTCAACAATAGAGGTACAATGGTTTTAAATAATCATGACCACAAAATAATCAGCCCTGATACTTCTTTTTACTCACCGAGCCCTCTTCTAGCGCCCCCCGCAGGTTTGCCAGGTCACTGACGGGACACCACACCTCGGCAATCAGACACTTGTTGGTGACATCGAAGCTGCAGAGGTTCAGGATATGATAGATTGCCTTCATCTTTTTCACCTGCACGACCCAGGTGTAGGCGGACTCCGAGGCCTTCTGCAGAACCTGCCTCAGGTAGTCCTCGGTGCGGTGCAGCACCTGCAGGAACACAACAGTTACTACAAATTCACTGAGAATGTGTGTACGTGTGAAATGTTCCTGTCTGAAGGCTTTGTGAGGCCTACATTGTTAAGGTCTTGGATGCGTGTCCTTAAGCTGTCCAACACATCTGCGCGCTCCTCGTCATTCTCAGGGTGCGGATAAAGATGGCAGTGGTAACTGAGGACAACAGAGACAGACGTGTATGCTGATAATGAAGGAGAATACAACAGGTATCAAAAGATAAAGTTATAACGGGTTCTTACCAATCGCAGATTTTTTGAACTTTCTGTCCGATCTGGTCTCCCCAGAAAGAGATGAGAAACACGACACTTTTGCTTATCTCACCCTGAAACAACACAGATCAGACAAGTTGTTACTACAATCCTACAAAAATGACTGTCCCTAAAACAATACTTTTCCTTTTGCTGGTACACATTTACGATGTATCACTTAATTAATGACTACAGTATCATTATATTGACATGCCAGCTAAATCCTGGTCGTGGGGTTTTACTTTAAAGCCCCTGAAAACTTGCTGTTAAATGATCTCTCTACTATTTCTCTATAACTTTAAATATTCATTATGATATAAGCAACAATCAGAGTCAAAGCTTTACTCAGCAAATCTGCTTCATCAGAACTGTGTGGATTAGTGATGAGGTTCGAATCCTTTCACTTCTTATTAGGTTTACCTTTCATCATTCGCAAGTAACTAAAGACTAAAATAACTGCAACTCAAAGACCTTTTGTTGTCTGAGAAGGCAGAAACTACAGGTTTTAGTGGCAAATATTACGTTGACCAGATTAAAATGTTGATACGAAGTGGGGGATAAATTTAAATAATCGAGGTTGTACAGTGGCGTTACAGAGTGATGTGTCTTTTACCGTCATTATTTATGTCTGTCATGTTAACCAGCGACAGCTGGCTAAAAAGGAGAAGCCTGCTACCTATGTTTTGCATCTTTGCTAATAAAAAGAGCAAACAGATTTGTTACACTGGAGCTTCGCGAATCCAGGTATTTTACCAAAATGGAACCGGCTATTTGAACCCATCTGTAGCATGGATGTGGTTCTATCAGATTTACATAAGCAACGTAAGCCAACAACCCCCCAACTATCATCACGTGTTGATTCAAATGTTTCTGAACTTTGATTGGTGCATGGAAATATGTGACATCACCTTTTTTCTGACTTCAAACCAGTGAGAAAAACAAGGACAAATACACAACTGCAGAAATCTCTTATGCGAAATAACCAAAACTGTTCTAATTTTGGCAGGAAAATTGGGTTCACTGCTCAGAGTAAGAAGCAGTAAGAGAAAATGGGTTTTCAGGGGTTTTAAAAACAAACAAACAAAAGAAAAACAGCAATTCCTGCTTGATTTCGACAAGCAGAGGCAAAGTTACAATATTTCTCTTGGCATCCATCATGAAGTACACAATTTAACTCACAGTGTCGAGATCAGCAAGGTTCTCATCCACTTCTGCGTAGCTGAGGATGGTGTAACCCTTACACACTCTCCACAACATGCGCTCAAAGGCCTCCACCTTCACCCGCTGGATAAGACCTGAAACAAACCTGCAGCCAGGGCAGACCAGATCAGGGTTTAAGGTTCATTTCTCAGTGATAATATAGTATATTATGACGTCCTGTTGTGTGGATGTAAATGACACATATTGCAGCTCACCCCAGCTTCGCTCCAAGTCTTTGCATGCCGGTGCATCCCGTCACCGAGTCTGTCTCCATAGTGGGGAATTCTTCATACTGGGGACCAAGAGCCTCATGCTAATTATAAAAAGGAGCATGTTTCATTCATGACAGCTTACATTAACTGCTCCTTACATGGTTCTACACAAAGCCGACGTTCACACGCTGGAATGCGACGTTAATTTTCACAAATGCCTGTCTCGCATATTCTCACTGTTGCTCTTCAATGTATCCCTTTTTAACACGGCAGGCCGGGTGAGTCACGTGCTGCTTGTAACGGCTGCATTGTGGCCGCGTCATTAATTAAAGTCAGCACTAGTTTCACCCATGTCACCCGGGGAAACAAAACACGTCAGTGACACGAAAACAAGATGCTGCTTTGGCGAGGTGAGGGGAAGCAAAACAAGAGACTGGAGGGAGAAAAAAGCAGTATATGACAGACGGTCGGTGTGTGTGCGATAAATGAGCAGCTGAACAGAAACACACTCACCCTGGAGCGGCTGTGTATGAAGGTCCGCGTGATCTTCAGCATGTGTGTGTACTCTGTGAGCTCCAGGAGGTTCCTCCGCAGCTTCTCTTTGTTTCGGGCCACCTCGCTGAGCTCCATCTCCAGCCTCTGAAGCTGCTCCTGAACACACCACACATTGAAAGTCTGAATTCAGCAGTGAGACGACATAATGACATAAAACATTATCACTGTAGATAGATAGATAGATTAATCGATAGGGGGTTGACAAAAGAACTCCAAATTAAAAGATCACTGACAAAGATGATCAATTTGCAGCATTTGTCATCTATGGATTAGTTTCAAAAATACACATAGAAGGATGACAAATGCTGCTAATTTGGATGTAACCTATATATGATCCATCTTTATAGCAGTATTTGCATTGACAATATAAAACCTAACATTACATTTAATTGTGTATATATGCTATTTTGTCAACCTTCCATAGAGAGATATTTCATGAACCATAGGAGGAAACTTGCATTGTTACTGCAGCCAGACACAAAAAGGTCAAATATAAATCTAGAATATGAAATACACCATAAAAAGTAGCAAAAATGATAGGATTGATTAAAAATGAACTTAAATATATGGAAAGCTACATGCACAGTAGTATCCCGGTTATGTGTTGTGCATTTAGACATCACATCCTAGTTTCAGACACCTGGATAAATCCTTATCCCAGTTTTGAGAAACCTGAATTATGTTAATTGGAGTACCGAAACCAGGACACCGTGGCAGCATGTGAACCACTCATCCGGGTTATGTAGCCGTGGGTCAGAAAAACAAGAACAATATGATGATAAATGATGTAATGGTGGGCTGCATGCTGAAATGAAAGTGAAAGTCTGACATCAGCAATGCGAAGAGGATCAATTTTATTGTCTCGCACATCTTCCATTACTGATGATTACATGGAGACGCTCTAAAACTAAACTGGGTTGATTCATGCAGAGATGTTGTAGTAGAGATCCAAAGGTTTCTTTATTTTGGGAGAAACATCTCCATCATCTGCAGCTATAAAAATACGCAGTCTTGAGTTTGAATATTTCACACCGTGTAAACCTCAATGAAGAGCTGAGACAAGATGATACAGTAGATGATACACGTAATTAACTATTTTTCCAACTATAAAGCTACTTGAAGGGGAAATTAAAGAAAGCTGGAGGTCAACAGATGCCTGCACCGCTGTAGCAATCAAAAACCTGTATAATATGATAGATACTAGTGTGCATGTAAACATACTAAATTAAACAGTATGAAAAGGGCACAAAAGGGGTGCTTTTGTAGTAAAATGTGGTTGAAATGACACTTACCATGATCTCAAGGACTTGTCTTGGGGGAGGAGCAAGTGGACTCTCATCCTCCTCTGGAACGGCTACGTGAGCCTTCTGGATCTCCCTCAGAAGGTAGCCTGTCCACAAATAAATGCTGATGGTTTGTTTCATGGTAATTACGACCGGAGCGTCTAAACCTCCGAGGGACCATTTTTAGAAAACACGCTCAGCCGTGAGTCACTCACTACCCTGAAGATACATCGTCCAGGTGTGTGCTCAGGCTACACCCACACGCGCTCATCCCAGGTGCTCTCTCTTACCCAGAATTCTCTCCATCTCCTCACATCTCTTGATTTCGCTGACGAAGCGCCGCTGGAATGAGCTGACACTCGGGTTGAGCTGAAACCAGAGGAGCATCACAGGTCAGGAGGCTGCACGTTACTGCATCAGTCGACGCACGTGCAGTGACAAGGTTCATCGTGGCATCTGTGCATAGTTTTAGACTGGAGATAATATTGTTCATTGTTGTTTAAATACTGTTAAAAGCTTAATTCATCGACATCCTCCTCTCCCCAAGTCAAGTACAACATGGAGTAACTTTAAACCTTTGAATATTATTACTGTACTGAATTTTACATGAAAAGTAATAATATCGACATGATAGATGGTAGTGGAAGAAGTAATAAGTAGTAATACCACGCTAAAAATACTCCACTGCATTCAAAACCTTGCGACATGTATCAGTAAAAGTACTCATTGTGCAGTAAAATGTTCCCTGTCACTGTTACTATTATATCTGATGTTTCTGGATTAATATTCCTGCTGCATTAACGTGTATGTTGCATTTTACTGCTGTAGATGTTTCAGGTTGAGCTCATTTTAGCTACTTTATATACTGTTGGCTAGTTTAATCTACAGCAATGCATCATGGTCTATAAGATCATCATATGTTTGCAGGTCGCTGTCCTGTGAGAACCACGTATCTCTAAAAAGTTTTCATGAGCTCAGAAAAACAGTTCTCAGCTTTGAGATGATGCGTTTTCCAGCTGATCCAAGGAGGGTTTAAATAGTTTATTTAGTTTAAGAAGTCAGAAAAGTTTCCCAACCAATAAAGGAACACTTCATCCTTCAGTTTATTAGAAAAATTCTAATTATAAAATCACCAAATTTGGAGATACGACGTTTTCACTGGACAGGAAGGGTATGAACAATTGTCATGTGAAAATTAACTAACATTGTCAGACAAATGTAGTGGAGACAAAAGTACAATATTTGCCTCTGAGATGTGGTGAAGTAGAATATAAACCTGCATAAAATGGGAATATTCAAGTACTTTGAATTTGTACTTAAGGAGAGTACTTGAGTAAATGTACTTAGTTACATTCCACCACTGTAGACAGATAGATTGACTGATTGATTGATAGACAGATAGATAGATTCATTAACAACAGATAGATAAATGTCAAATTACATTTTACAAAACTGTAGTGCGCAGGAACATTTAGGTCTATTTATAGGAGAAGTTAACACATTCATCCCCCTCCAACACACATATTAGAATCAATATAGTCTGTATTAGTTAGAAAATATAATACATAGAAATATTCACCATCAGCCATCAGCCTCTCTCTACTTACATCTCGGAACTCGACCAGCCCCAGCTCTCCGAGCTCACTGATGCAGTCATATTCAGAGCCGGACTGCAGAAACAATTGCGCCAAGCACATCTCCTCACTCCGAAACACCATCTTTATCTCCCACACGGAGCTCCTGCGCCGCCTGATAATCTGCCTGTAGCCGACTGAACCTGCACAACGAGCCGTTTGCTACAAGCGAAAATAGGACATCACAAAATTGAGCCAGTCGGTGCGCGGCTTTAAACCCCTTAACCAATTAACATCCCCCCGAGGATTAGTTATTGTCTGTTAATAATGACGATTTCCAGAAGGGGTGTTTTTTCTCATTCTGAGTCTGGGTGTCGCGCCGGTTTGTCCCCCTTCAAATCCGCCTGCTGTCTATTGAATAAACTAAATCTAAAAAAACAAAGACAGAAGCCTCCCTATAATGCACCTTTCGCAGATCCCGGAGAAAGGCGTCATCCTGTGGGCTCCGTACCTTGAACACCTGCCATCACGGCGCAAAAACGCGGAGACGACGCAGAAACGCGCAACAGGCGAAATAAAAGATAAATCATCAACAAGCCGTGGAGACAAATGAGGCTAAAGGCAGCCTCACAGAGAAAAAAGCCACAGTCAGAAATAGACCACGGCCTTTATTCGCGCTACGTCGCCCGGCAATTGACACAGATTGCGTCTCCGGGTTGCCAGATAGAGTCGCATCCCCTGAAATACTCGTTTTAGAGGTGGAGATGAAGCTGGGGGGGGGGTTGATTTGAGTTAACAGCTACATAAGAATAAAATGCATCATATCTGTGCATACACGTGGTGAGACTGACATTAATTTGCACCGTCACGAGACTTAACCTGCATCTATTTCACACCCTGCTTATATCAAGTCCAAATATTTGATGTCCTCCCTCAGCTCAACATAATGAAGCCCACGAATAAAAGCTTTTATGAGACACCGTAGTTCACAAAATATTAACAATATATACATTAATAAAATACAAATAATTAACTTTTCTATTCCAAAATGATAATAAAATGTTTTTGAAGCTGATAAATCACTCAGATGTTTGCAATTCTAACTATTATATCTATTCTATATTATAATTTTATCAGCAAATTTACCTTCTAACAGATCATCATTATTTTGTTTTGTTATTGAGTCCTGAATTTAAAGAAATAACTTTATTTACTCACATTTTGCTTTTTTTTAGAATGAAATTAGCCACAGTATAAATTCCTTTGTCTCGTTTTAAATGTATGCTTGTGAATGGCAGGGTTTTTTAAAAAGGGGGTTAGCTCACCAACCTGGCAACCCGCGCATCTTCTTACTCTGTTCCATCACTGAAAGCGGGCCGACCATCTGCTCTTCTTTGTGTGTGAAGTCCTTTATTTAGGGTGGGTTTTTTTGGATATGTTAATTTTGGCGTTTTTACAACATTTTTCCCCTTATGATAAATCATTAATGTTTTAATAGACCTGAAGACCACAGGCACGAGCACCTTTTTAATGAGACTCTTTGATGCTGTTGTGCTTTAGGGAGTTCAAATACCGTTACTAGGCCCCACATGACTAAACACAAATGTTACTCAGGGTTAGAGAAACCTGGATGATGATGTTAATTTTAATTTCTTTTTACAGAATTTAACAGAGGCATGTTTATCCAAAAACACTCAAGTACCAGACAAGCACACACTCGCATTGCAGGAAAACGTCAATCAGATCAGATGCAAATATTCATAATATATCACAACATTACTTCCTTTTGGCAGATGCCAAAGTGACTTACATTTTTCCCCACACATCAGGAGCCCGGTAGTGGCCTATATTTCAAGGGTGGGGTGGCCTAAATGTTGTACCCACAAGGTTGCTGGTTCGATCCCTTGCCCTTGAGCAAGCCCTGATTTCCTGAAACTTTCCCCTGGATAAATAAAAGGTTAAATAAATTTAAATAAAACACTGAGGATGCCATTTTTTACTGGTATTAAACCACTAACGCTACAAACTCTGGCCTTTCCGCTCTATAATCTGAGCTACAATAAAAACCTGATAATGATACAGGTGTAGCAGACACCTGTGGAAAAAGCATGCGTTTAGAGCCCTCCTGGTACATTTGTTCTTGCACTCCAGACACTCTCATGGACAACATGTACTCACTTTATTAATGAGACAAAGGGAACGCCTTGGTAGCCGAATGGTTACAGTGCATGCCACGTGGCTGCAACTGTCGCCGGTTCGGTTCCGGCTGGTGACCTTTGTTGCACGTCATACCCCTCTCTCCCCCCTCCCCCCCGTTTCCTGTCTGCCTCTTCGCTGTCACTATCCAATAAAGGCAAAATAATAACCTTAAAAAAGACAAAGTCTGAATGAGGACATCTCAGTGTGACACTGTGATATTGTTTCTCACTTAATATGAATAATTGTATCTTCTGGTTATTTGTAAATGTGCTTTCAAGGAAGAGCGCAGTATGTTTTGTTTACATTCAAAAGAGCTCATTCTCGCTCATTTGAATGCATGCTAAGAGCTCGGATTTGTGTTGTTTTTTCCCCCTGGGCTATGTTTATATTTACATATATGGTGCTGGTGCTGTTTGTCAGTATGAAAGTCACCTGATGAAGGTCTAAAGGGAACGAAACATTGTTAATAAAACGACTACAAGTGATCCACAGTGTGCTGGATTGTTTGTACAAAATTAGTTCCATTAATGCAAAAGAGTCAGTTTGTGTACAGAGTTTTTACATGCACTAATGTCCAGAAAAGCAGATACTTTATGGTACGATTTGCTAAATTTTAAGTCCTCAGACTCTGGGCCAGTCTGTTGAGCTCCTGCGACAGAGCTGTAACAGTATCCAGGATCCTCTTCTTGTCCTTCTCCTCTAGCCGAGCTTCACATCGCTGAGCAAATTTATCAGGATGCCACAGAGCTTGCTGCTTCCGGAGCGCTTTACGGAACACCGGCACGTCCTTTCGGTCCACACCGTGCAGCATCACGTCCACCATCTCCTGCACTGTACCTCGTGGAGCCGGCCAGGGGATGTCGCTGTAGCCCAGCTTTGTGCTGCCAGCTGAGGAGCCACCGTGAAAAGTAGCCGCACACCCCTCCTCGTACCTGCGCTTCCTCCCCTGCCGAGTCTCTTCCTCTTTACGCGCCGCCCGTGCCAGATACTCTTCATGCTCCCTCTGCAGCCTCTCGTGCAGCTCCTTGTTGCTTTGCTCCTCCTTCTCTCTCTCCTGTCTGCTCTTCCTTCTTTTCCACCCAGAAGACGCCGCCGCCAGTCTCTGAGCTTCAGCGTGCTTTTTATCGAAATACTCCTTTCTAATGCGATCGGCCCAGTCCCCAAAGTCTTCCTCGTCGTCATCAACAGGAAGAAAATCATCCGCTGCGAAACAAACACAGCGGTGTTATCATCAAGTGAGGAAAGTCTACATGAAATTCAGTTAAAGGATGAGTTTAAAGTTACCATCATATACTCCAAAGGTTTCACAGAACTCGTCCTCGCATTCACCAAACAGCTTCTCCAGCCACTCCTTCTCAGGATCTGCTTCAGTCGGGCGGCTCATGTTTTCTGCAGTCTGTGAAGAACATAAAGAAATTATATGTAAATATGATCCAACGCTAGCAAACACTACAGATCAAACTGTGTTCTGCTTACATCTGATGCCAAAGAATCACACACTTTTTATATGGTTAGACATTTGTTGTTTGTCGTTCCAGACAGCCGGTGGTTTCGATACATTTGTGTTCAGTATGAAGAGAGATTTTTGTCTCTGGTTTGCTGGTACTGTGTGTTCTGACATCAGATTTTCCAATACCTGATTCTTTGATTGATTTTCTAACAATACAGTACATTCCCAAACTTTATCTTTTAATAGAATCAACCCCGAAAGACAACCAGCACACAACATGTTCACTGTGATTTTTGGTTTCTGTGGGTTGATTATTTGAATGGAAAACAATGGCTATCTGGAAAGCAGTAAAAAATGATCTAAAACTGTGGTATACCGACTATAATGGTCAACAGCTCATGTAAAGTAGACATGTTGAATCACTGGTATGGTCTAATACAAGCCTACACATTCAATGTGTCTGTGTTTGTGTTTTACTTCAGATCTGCTCTCAAATAATGTTGTGTGAAAGTTACAGCTTTGATCAATTATAACAAATAATTGAATAACACAAATGAACCCCGTCAGATTCTGTGTGGGTTGAGGGTCCACGATGAGAAATAGACTGATAATGACAAATCGACCATATTCATTTTTTTTCATAAACAGATAACACACAAACATTTTTCCCTCATTAAAGATTTGTGACCAAAATATGTACAAGATACCAGCAGATGTCGGCAGATAATCAGCCATACTGATATTTTTTCTTCTTTCTCTTTGGTTCTTCCATCTTCTCGCACATAATAATTATTTTCAATATCGATAAATCTGCAGATAATCTGGTCGATCAATCATTTTGTCTTTAAACTGTCGGAAAGCAGTGGAAAAAATGTCCATCCCAGTCGCCAAGGTAAAGTCTTCAAATGTTTTGTCTGGCCAACAGCCCAAAATCCAAATGTATTCAGTTTACAATAAAATAATAATAATAATAACAATAAACAAACAAACAGAGCAAATCCTCACTCTGAAGAAACTGAAAGTGTTCATTTTTTTCATTTTTGCTTGGAGAAAGAATTAAACAACAAACCGACAATCAAAGTAGTTGCTCTGTCATTAAAAATGATCATGAAAAATATCTTTTGGGCTTTTGGTCGGGCAAATGTGAAATTGTGACGGACATTTTTCATTTTTCTGACATTTTAAATTCATTTTCATGTTTCTTTTCTCTTTTTCTTTCATTGTTTACACTTTTTCATTTTTTCATGTATGTATTTGTGAAGCACTTTGTAACTGTGTGTTTTAAAAAGTGCTATATAAATAAAGCTTTACTTACTTACTTGTAGACTCAAGTGTTTAAATCTTCCTCTGACTATCTCTCCGTTGATTACAATCATTACAACTCTCTGACTTAATGTGCAACAAAGAGACACTACGGGAAATATCATGGAAACAATCATTGAGCTTTTTGAATAAACTATATTCAGATGTATTGTACATACAAAGCTATATGCCACTTCTCATACATATCTCTGATCCTCACCGTTTGCCTGTTATATTCTGGCTATATATATATTTTGGATTTGCACCTCACCGGTAACCTGTTATATTTATATTTATGATACTTAATGTTAACCTCTTACATTTCTGGCATTGTGTACATTTGGCTTTTCACTTTATTGTTCATCTCAACTCCTTTATTTTTATTTTTTTGTTGTTGTTGTTTATATTTGCACCCTTTCCTTCTTTGTATTGCAACCGCTGCACAACAGTTTCCTTCAGGATAAATAAAGAAATATCCTAAACAGACAATCAAAGTGAGCACTAGCTGCAGCCCTACAACAGCTAACAGCAAAAGTATCTGACCATAATATTGTTATTCAAAAGTCTAACTCACCTCTGTGTGTTTCATCCAGTTCAGCAGGTCTTGAGGTGTGACTCCAGCGCTGTTTGGGGCATTTACAGCCTCTGGACAGCTCTTTTTCAGGGGCACAACCAGGTCATCATACGCTGAGGGGAAACAAAAGCCAAGATATGACAAATGGCGGTTAACGTTTATGATTCAACAGCAGCTTCTTCCCCCTCGTCCTCCTCACCTGTCCTCCCGTGTTTCAGAGCCCTGTTGACGGCGGTGTGTAACGCGGTGTCTCCTTTACGGTCCTTCTGGAGAACATCGGCTCCGTGTTTGAGCAGCAGCCGCAGCGCAGCGTCGTCTCCCAGGCAGCAGGCCAGGTGCAGCGGGCTCCTCTCCCTCCTGCCCTGGGAGAAGTTCACGTCCAGGTCCCGGTGCTTCCGGAGGTACGACTTCAGCTTCAGCAGGCTGCCCTCCTCCACGTACTTCCACACCCGCTTCTGTTTGTGAGACACCATGTTGGGTGAAACAGACCAGACTGTGAGACTAACGAGGTCGACTTTAGTAGTTTTTATGGGCAGGTTATGTTAGCTTAGCATCGGCTAACCCGGTCCTTCCTCTTAATAACTCCGAAGCTAGCAACAGCTCGGACATCACAGGTTCCGGGCACAGAAAGGTTCCGGCGTTGTCGCTAGGTGTCAGTATAGACTCTGTTTTATTTATTTATTTATTTGTTTGTTTGTTTGTTTGTTTGTTTGTTTGTATTGGTGCAAAAATAAAACAGTAGTGATACAACAATGTTAGAAACAGGGATAAAATATACAAGGACAGACAAGGTGATGATCAGAACTTGACATGATACATAAGATATGTAAAACAAAACAAAACAAACAAGGATGAAATAAAAGTCATAATAATTATAAATAATAATAAAAGCATCATGCAGTTTCTCTCATTAAAATTAGTGTAATAACCAAGTGTTTTAGGGGAAATATGTTAAATATGGCACACGTGTTTATGTGTATGGTTGGGTGTAAGAAAAAGGGAAAAAAATATAATAATAATAAATGTACCGAAAAATAAATAAGTAATAATAATAAAGGAAGAATATAAAATAAATAGATGAATACATAAATAGTTTGTAATTGATATTTTGAAACATGGGGGTCCTGGCAGGGCTTGTGAGCTGTCTGCTCCACAGTTGAAGTATGTGGATGTGTACAGTATGTATGTGTCAGTATTGGCTTTCTAAATCAAGCATTAATTGATAAAGTAAACCTGTGTAACATGCCGCTTTTATTTACTCAACAGAACACTGTAGCTGGACAGGACGCCCCTGAAATGCAACTTGTATTCCTTCCTTCTCTTTATGATGGAAAAAAAAGCCCCACTGTTCATCCTATGTAATTTGGCACTACAGTGATGTTCTTCATACTTTCAGGACTCTGTTGCCATCTTCTACATGGCTAATTACTCAGTATTCATAAGCTCTCCCTGCTCTCTTTGGGTTTCGGCCTCCTTTCAACATGCCACCTGTCAGGAGGATGTCATGTAAAGAGGTCATCTGTGAGCTTCTTTGTGTGGGTGTAAACATCAGTGGGTAAAAAGCTTAAAATTTGTTCCAAATTACCATTACTTGCGTACTCAAAGTTATATGATCTTGAACATCTATTTTAAAATTCTAGTTCATAACATTTCTTTCTGAACTAACAGGATATATGACTCTGTGGTCTGTGGTGGTAAATCTTTATTATTGTAGATGCCAATAGTGGAATGTGAAAAGGTTTTAGTTGTTACAACCGATACCCCCACCCAAAGCGGATATAACACCGAGTGACGGCTGTTGTACGACCTAAGCTTTAGGTTTTTGAACTGGTTTCCAAAATCTACACGCAAGACCACCTTAGTCTGCTTAGGAAACCAAGTTACATTACCGCAGTACCACTTCTTTCAGGCCTATATAGTTGACTATGTGCCAACGGCTGGATAACAACAGAATATCTGTGTGCAATAGGTGGTTGGAGTCTGGTGTTACTCCAGGAGGTCCTTAAAGGACCCACCGGAGGAGGTCCACTCTAAGGGTCTGAGGACACTTGCCTGGTTTTCTACAGGGCAGCCTCGGGGCCCTAACCCTAACATATAATTTAGAGGTCAATTGAAAACCAACACTGTATCCTAAGTACTCAACATCACACAGCCTTAACCATAATGCAACAGTATCAGCAGAACTTCAGACAACCAACTGAACCTATTCACCATGTCAAACCAAGTTATACATTACATTACAACCTTAGCAGCTCTTATCAACAATTGTAATTTCAAAGCCTAATAAATACCTAAATGTCGGCAATTCTCAAGGAGTGACGTCTTCTTACCTTAAGGAGACTACAATAGGATGATCTCAGAGATGAGCAACACAGGAACTTTGGTTGGAAAGTATAAAATACGGACCAGTTTTATTTAAGTTTTATCAAAAAGATTAAATGATTGCAGGATTATAAAAAGAAGTGATACAAAATCAAAATCAACAAAATAGTAAAATTACACAAAATGCAATAAATCAAATACCCAAAGGTCCTAAAAAGGCAAAAAGGCCTAAAAGGGCCAAAAGGCCCAAAAAGGGGCTCAAAGGCCCAAGAGGCCAGAAAGCAAAGAAGGTGAAAAATGCAGCCTTGAGCCTTCCTTAGCTCCCTTTTTTATATCATCCAGCTTCTTCCATGAGAAAGACTATAAATGGTTAAACATCCTAACAATCAACAAACTATTTGATACTTCCTTGTTTGCTCACACATCACAATTCTTAGAATTTATGTCTTGCAAAGTTTCCGTCAATTTAAAAATATAAGAACACAGCATGACATGTAAATGGTCTCATCCAAACTGTTTCCTTTGAAAGATGCGGAGCGTCAGTCAGGTGCAGAAACCACAGAGCTTTTGTTAAAACCACAGGGTGCCTGCTGTTCTAGCAGAGCAATAGGTGGGAAGTTTGACCCTGCACTACAGACAAAAATTCAATTATTGTTCACCTCAAATGTCCAGCTATCTTTAGTCATTCCAATTCAACATAATTTGAACCGTTACAGAGAAGTACTGGAGGAGGTGGGTATGACTCGGGCACATTACAGGTGGAAACCTTGACAAATGTACATTTACTCAAGTACTGTATTTAAGTATAATTTTGAGGTGCTTGTACTTGAGTATTTTCATTTTATGCTACTTTACACTACTACTCCATCACATGCATACATCAGATCAAAATACATAAAGCATTTAAAATGAGCTCCACCTCAACCAGCTATAACATTAAAGTTCTGTTTACATGTTAATGCATTAATTATAATAATGGTTCAGTAATATAATGATGCAACACTGCCAGGGTCCATTCTGACCATCAAATACTTTTACTTTTGATAGTTTGAGTACATTTTGCTGCCAGTACTTTTGTTCTTTTACTCAAGTGAAATTCTGAATGCAGGACTTTTACTTGTAATTGAGTATTTGCAGTGTGGTATCACTACTTTTACGTAAAGTAGTAAAATCAAGTCAATGATTTGAATACTTTTTCCATTTTTCAGTAACCCCACTGTGAGCTGTTTAATCCTAGTTTGAAACAAGTGCATATACATGGCTCACTACACTTATATTTCTATTTCATAACATGTTGATAACTTTATACTAATTCTCACCTGTGGTGCTGCATCAACTGTTACAGCTGTGATGACTAACAACCAGATTACAAGGAGTCATTTTTACTAAGAAATGTACAGATTTTTTTTTATGCTGAGATTTTGTGGTGAGACCTGCACGACCCCTTTAAAATCTCACAGGTGAGTTGTGACCCAGACTTTGAAAAATGTTACTGGAGATGCACAGTTTGACTTTTAGTAATCCTGAAGCCCACTGAAAACCATTTAATGCTGTTTTGAAACAACGGCATATACATGGTTTCATACACTGTTTTTATTTAATAGCATGTCAAAATTTTATGACTTTAAATGTGGTGCTGCATCAACTATTACAGCTGCCATGACCGGGAATTCATTTTTACTGAGAGATTTTTGGTTATTTAGAGCTGATTTTTTTCTATATGTCTTTCAACACGTCTGGAGGGGATCTTTAAGAAACTGAGACTACTGTCTTTTGCACCACAACCCACAGAGCAAAACACATCAACATGATACAGACGTGATTTAATGACACGCACAAACACAGACAGAGAGAGAGAGTCTGTGTGTGGCTGCAGACTGTTGTTACGGAGACCTTCAAGATGTGGCTGCGATAACAGAGCGCAGTTGGCAACATGTTTGCATTAACAGAAGTCTACAAAATCTGCTCAACCTTAAATTATTACTGTGGTCTAATATGTTGTAAGATTAAAGCTTCAATTTGACATTATCATCTGCTTCTAAATCAAATCAAACTGTTCCACACGGCCTCTCTGGGTGCTCTTCTTGCGTAATTTCTTGCTTGCACGTGTGCCCGTCTGTGCAGCCATCTTTACCTGTGACGCTTAAATCAGTGCAGCTGAGCCTCTGAACTGGCTCGGTCCTGCTGCAGATGACAGGGCATCCATTTATGCCCGAGGGAGGGAAGGATGCACAATGGAGGGGATAGAGGAGGGAATGAAGGGACACTTTGTGCCCTGTGAAGAGGATGATCTTCTCTGAGATCCGGAGTCACCCAAAGCTTGGGCACTTCCGCTCTTTTTTTGCTGTCGGAAACGACGTGTCCCCACTAATGATGGCTGCCTTGTGTGAACGCTTTTGAAATGTCTGACATCTCAGGAGAGACGGAGTGAGAGGGAGGGAGAAAGAGACATCTGATTTGTCACCTCAGGTGTTTGAGTCACATGTTTGCCACTATGTATGTTTTAAGCTTTATTTGATCCTTTTTTCTATATTCTTTGTCACACACTCAGAGAAGATGGTTGGGTGTTTCCTCCAAGACCTCCAAGACCTCAGGTGGAGCATGCATCTCTGTCTATCTTACAGAGGGCCATAAAAGCAGAGAGATGCTTCTGAAAGACAGGATATCCCCGATCAGGAACCCCTACCTTGCCCACCCTTTGCCTTTCCTGCCTGGCCTGCTGACTCCTATCCTGTCCGTGAGGTCTGTCATCCTCCTGGGACGGTGCAAGGAGGAGCGGGCGGCAGGAAGCCAAGGGTCCTCCAAGACGCTCCAGGGGTCAGCATCTCATCCTAACACGCTATGGTCAGACCTGGGTCAAGGTCCGGTCTGCTGGGCTTTGCTGCTCAGCCTCCATTGTTAGGATGGAGGAGAAATGTGCGCACACTTCCTCTGTCTATTTTCTGCATGGCCTGGTTTATAGGGGCCTGATTTATGGCAGCTGGACTTGTGCTTCTAACATAAAGTAGGCCTGGCTGCAAGCCTGATTTAAAACAACACAAAGGCTATTTGTCACCCATTGATATGACAATAAGAGAGTTAAGGTGGGCACCCCTATAGAAACTCGGCCTTCTCACCTTTGCCTTTAGTTTCTATTGATATACATCACTTGGTAAACAAACATTAGTCTAAAGAAGATTTTGGGTTTCACAGTCTGCATTGAGCTGTTTTTATAGATCACCTCCAAAGCCAGAGAGGACTTTTAGTTTCATACCTCCCTGTCCAGACTTAAAGGCTCACTTCAGGAAATGAAAAAACAAAACAAACAAATATATTTTATATGTAATTTACCCCCAGTTGCAGTGCTGGAAGAAGTATTCAGATCCTTTACTTAAAGGTGTAGTCTACAATCCTGGAGAAAGCTTGTTGATATTTGAACTCAACAGCCAAACAAATACACCCCTCCCCTCAGTGAGTAACGCATTAGTGTTGTCCTGTGCACGAACACAAGTTGTGACAAAGCGTCGGTATTTGAGGACCTGGGAATGAGAACGGGTTGGTGACTCGGTCCGAGCCGCTCTGTT
>NTHP01000013.1:213459-223756 GCA_003416845.1 Oplegnathus fasciatus | reverse complement strand
CACCCCCACCCCGCCATCCCACTATCTCCGTCTCTCCTTACAACACTCTTATCAGACTCCAACACCTCTTACTGACTGGCACACCCTTCCTACACACACACACACACATGTAACACTGCTGGCTGTGATGCAGATACTACAGACAGGGCTGGTGAGCGGGATAGTCTGGTAGAAATCACACCTCAAGTGCTTACGAATGAAAACAAGAACGGCAGGGGCAAATGCACGAGTAATACACTTCACCGGGACTTGAGGACAGGGTTTCAGAGTTCAAAGCTCAGCGTTTTGCATAAAGTCCACAGGAGAACCAAGAGTCCTTTTAAGATACATTCCACTTTTTCCAAAAATAAAAAAGTCTGGTTCATGCTTGGTCCCTACTGTGAAGTAGTTCAGTTTTGCTGCCCTGCTGCTGGAAGTGGGGCTGGAGTTTGAGTGCAATCAGACCCCAAAGCCACAAGCCTGACTGTCGTCTTCAGTGAAACACCTACAGAAGTCCACAGAGTCAGAGAGGAGCAAAGGTGGCGCCCTGAAACTGACCGCAGACGATCTGTGAGCAAGCACCCAGTGCCCTTAAGTTTTGATTTACCTGCATTGTTCTGCGTTGTTCACCTCTTCCCCAGCATGCATCTGGGCCCTCAGCTGTCATCACACCTTCGTGGCCAGAGACTGAGCCTCTGTCTTCTGAGAGGACAGGGAGCTGGCGGGGCTTGCATGCAAGGACTTCTTCAGGTTGAGTAGGCACAGACACTGGGATCTGAAGCGCAGGTCGAAGAAGGCGTACAGAAAGGGGTTGAGGCAGCTGTTGACGTACGCCAGGCAGGTGGCGTAGGGGTGAGCCAGCAGCAGGAAGCGCAGGAAGGCACAGGTGGCGGGAAACAGGTCCAGGTAGGAGAAGGCGTCAGCGCTCTTCACGACGTGGAAGGGCATCCAGCAGGCGGCGAACACCACTACCAGGGTGGTGATGATCTTCAGCAGCCTCCTCTTGCGCTGGTCCTCTTTGCGCAGAGTGTTGAAGTGGCGGGTGACGGTGCAGCCGATGAAGCCGTAGCACACCATCATCGCCAGGAAAGGTAGAAGAAAGCCCAGAGCTGAGGAGGAGATGCTGAGGCCAGCGATCCACAGGTTCTCTCGCTCTTTGGTTGTCACCAGGCTGAAGTCCATGCCGCAGGATGTGCGGTTGCTGGTTGAGTCATATTTGGTGGTGCGGAAGATCAGAGTCGGGGCAGCCAGGAGACCAGACAGCAGCCAGATGGCTGTCAGGCAGGTCTGTGTGTGGCCACGTGTGCGCAGCTGGGTGCTGGACAAGGAGTGGACGATGGCCAAGTAGCGGTCAAAGCTCATGCAGGTGAGGCAGAAGACGCTGGCATACATGTTGAGCAGGACCACGTAGCTGCTGATCTTACACAGGGCCACTCCGAAGGGCCAGTGGTAGCCCATGGCTGTGTAAACGGCCCACAGAGGCAGAGTGACCACAAAGGTGAGGTCGGCCAGGGCCAGGTTGCCGATGTAGACGTCAGCAGCTCGCCGCTTACCCTGGGCTCTCCACACGGTGAAGATGACAACACCATTTCCAGAGAGGCCAAGGATGAAAATAAGCATGTACAGCACTGGGATGACAGAGTATGACGGCGTCCACTCAGAATAGTCACACATGGTGGAGTTTTCTGTCTCATCATAGTCGTAGTACTCATAAGTACCTTCAGTTGGCTCCATCTCCATTCTCTCTCTTCTCTTCTTATCCTTAAGAAAAAGAAAAATCTTTGTTTGGTGCAGATAGATCCACAGTAGTTGTCAACACCATGAAGTCTGTTGCTGCATGTGAAATCTGCTCATCTTTATATACTCCCCCGGACTTGGATCCTCCCAGGACACAACTCCTCCCCTCCCACTGCCCCCCTCCTCCCTGCTCTGAAGACCATGCTCTTTCATTGTATACACGCCCACCTTTCTCTCCTTTCAGCTGATATGTGCCCCACTACATAATGCATACTGGAGTCACTTTAATAGATGTATTATGGGTTGAAATACTAGTACTTTATTTTTTAGGATATCCCTTCTTTTTCCTCACTTTTCATGCACAAAATATGGACTGACATAAAATATGGACATGAACTGATCTTTTAGGGGCAAAATGAAACTCTCTGTCCAAAGTATCAATGATCCTTTATCTAACTTGCCACAGATGTAATTGCAACCCCCTTTTTTTTTTTTTTTAACTTTATGGAATGAAGGTTAACTAGACATGTTTGGACAGTAGCCACAAGTCAAGCCTGGGCATGACAAGTTTCATGAAGCAAGCCATTTTAATATCAATTGAGAGTCCTTAGCACTGGAGCACTCTGCTGACATGAGAATAGGCTGCACCATTTACATTTCTTTGTCTGTTGTTTTTTTTTCATGTCTGTGCATGCTCAAACAAGTAGAACCACAAACTAAAGACAAAATATTTTGTTTTACTTTAATGAACTGTAATTTAGACAAATAAAACTTCATTGAAAATATACAATGATATTAAGGATGAACACAAAGAAAACGCTTGGAAACATGTCTAACAGCCTTCAGTGAATGTATTGAATTGTATTTATTTATCTATATTTCTTAATAATGTGTTTATATAAGATGAAAAATAAAACAATTATTGTAATTGTCGTCATACATTTAGGTATCACTGTCCAAGGAAAGGTTTAAAAGTGCCTCATAAACAACAAAACTGATACATGACAGCCAGTATGATAACACAATAAAACAACATTAATTAAGGGTAGGGGTGACATATGATATAAACAAAGAAATACTACAAAATAAAAGATCTGATATGTATTTATATAAAAGTCCTGGCTTTGGTTTTATCATTAGAACCTTAAAATCTATTTTAAAACTCAAATGCATCCTGTAAAGACAAGCAAAACTGTGGGCAAAAAATGTAAAATGATATGTTTTCATCACTACTTGCATTTGTGTATGTTTTGGACTTTTTGTTGATTTTTACAGGAGAACAAATATTACAAAGTCCTTTACATGGTGTAAAAGAGAACAAAATATTTATAAAAACTTCACCATTACAGGAAAAAAGTGTAAAAGAGTTTTTCCGTGTCAAAAGGAAACTGAAATATTGACTGAAACACAACTGAACAACACTTCCCCCCCCAATTTTTATGTTTAACTTCACTGACTCACAGGTGGGCCAGTATGTCATGCTGTGCAGCCAAACATTGCTTTAAGTCACAAAACTTTATATTAAATTATAATGGAGATCCCAAAGTTTCCAAAGATAGCAAATGTCAGGTTGAAGTTGGGGGAAATGTGTATAAAATGCTGCACAAGACATCTAGAATATTTCTATAGGACTGAATGGTGCAACCACAAAAAGTCTTGGGTTTGAATATTTACATGTAAACACAGCTTCCATGAAGAGTTGTAACAAGATGGTACACATATGTGATACTGTCTTTAAAGCTACTTGAGGACGAAACAAAAGGGGAAAATGCTAAGTTAAGAGGTTAAACAAGTTCCTCTTCTTTGCTGTCTCTTGGGTGTATTTGCTGACCCAGGTGGGACGGCTCAGTCTTCAGTCTGCTCCGTCTCTCAGCAGAGTGGCTGCAGTGGCGCCGGGGCACCGACCTTTAGACACAACTACTGTATCACTCAACAATGTTTTCCTCCACTGATCCCTTCCTCCACCCCTCCATCTCTGCCTCCTCTCCCCTCCCCGCTCATCTCCGCCTTCCTCTGATTATGAGGATGAGGATTGATTCCCGTCTCCCTCTGCTCTCACCAACGTCATTTACTCTCAGAGAGCTGTTTGTTGTTGCCAAATTATTGTGATGCAAGCTCGCGGCATTTGATAATCAAACTGATGTGATTGTGCTTGTGCGCCTCCTCCTGAACTCCGTCCTCTCTCGCTCCCCTTGATTGTCCATCCAGCTCTTTGTCCGTCCGGCAGAACAGGAAAAGAGCAGAGAGAAGTGAATCAAAGCAAGCTTCCTATCTGTACTCTGGCGTGACTGAGGTCTGTTTTTAGCTGTGTTCGCTGACAGGGATGTGAATATACAGCTAAATAAAACATCAGGCCTTGATGAATACATCAATCCACCCACTCGCTTTTCCCAAAAGTCCCCTCATCAGCCTTTATGGAGCGGTTTTACAAAGATGGGACAAGAAACACAAAAGATAAGAAAGTCTGCTGCAGATAAAGATAGTTTTTTGTGAATCTGATGTGATGCAGCATGACAAAAACCCCAATTCCTCCTATTTTTAACCGTCAGGATTGACAAGTTCCAATTGGACCGAGCTTAATCCTCCTTGCAGAGCATCCATCGCTTCACTCAGCATACCAGAGACCCTGTTTCCACAACATTTCAGCTCGTGTTTTTCCTCTTAATTGCCCACCTGTGTCTCAAATTGATTGTTGTTACTGCTGGAGCTGTCCTCTCATGTGTGGCCTTGTGCTGTAAACCACACACCATGAAGGCACCAAGACATTCCTCCTGATTTGCGCTCTTCTTTAACCACAACCAAGGCGTTTCATCCATCCTTCATCCTTCATCCTTGCCCTTTATTCGACCGTCATCCATCAGCGATGAATCAGTAACAGACAGCATATCCGGGGGATATGGAGAAGGATGAGTACTTGCTTCTCAAAATATACACTAAAGCAAAGAGACACACAAACACACACTACAGTGTGACAGTCAGTCTGCAGGGCTGCAGAGCGTCCCTTTCATCTTTTATCATAACCTTGTGTGTTTGCACGTTTATGAGCCTGTTTTTTGGTGATACTTGAAGCGCCAATAGAGCATGAGGTGTGTGTTCTTGTTGTTTAGGTGTGTGTGAGGGTCGGTGGGGGTCCGACAGTTGTTTGATGTGTGTGTTAAGCTGTCGCAGACCACATGCACGGGCCCCCTGTGCTGAGGCAGCTGGTTCCTCAAGGCTTTATTTGCGATCTGACCAACTCTGAGTCAGACTCGAGCTCTTCTGAAAATTCATGATATCACACGTCTGAACTGATTGCAGCTTGACAGCCCCGATGACAAACAAACCTGCAGGCCAATACTGAGCTACGTTACCGATCGCATCAACAGTCTGATCTGCTCTTTGAATTATCTGAGCGCTGTCAAAGCTGACACTTTCAGCTCAGCTGGAAAGCTTGAACATTTGGGCGTCGTTACAGCTCGCTCCACTTGGCTACTCCCCCTTTACTCTTTTCAGCAAAGACGACGAGGTGATTGACACCAGCTTGTTAGACACAAAGGCCACCAGGATGGGAGAAGTTTACGCCTCTTCTTACTGTTCCAGTAAAGACTTATGTGGCTTCAGCTACATGTTTACAGCCGTTTGCATGGTGGAAACAGTTCTGAACTAGTCTGTGAAGTGTCTGCAACTGACATGATTGATGATTAATAATATCACAACTGCTGGTGGCAGATGGCATGTCAGACACTGTGAGAAATATGTGTGTCTCCTGAAGCTGGTGTATGGAATAGGATTGGGCATGACAGGACATCAACACCACACGATACGATACACGTTTTATTGTGGATGTAGGGAAAACAGCATAAGGGGCTGCATTGGTGGGGACGTTCTGCTTCAGGTACTGGTGAGACATGAAATACAATCCAGTTTGAGTAACCGATCCATGAATTTGAGGTTTAAAGAGAGGTCTATAATGCTCTGACAGAAAATCTTACAACTCTGGAAAGTTTTCATGGGGCTAATCATTTTATCTTTCCCTGTGACAATCACTATGTAAACAGTAGAAAGACACTATTCACACTGCAAAGTAAGTTATGGCAAAGGTTGAGCCTGGTTTGACTTTCTTCTGGACGACATGCAGGAGCCCCCGCTGCACCGACGGACTGGCCTCATTCAAATGAATGAGAGGGCGGCGAATTTTCACGCAGGTCTCAGCAGGTTGTCGGATTCACCCAGACTTTGATGAACGTTGCAGCATCATTGTCCCGTGTAAACTAATTAGATTTCCTGGAATTGGAACTTGCCAAGAGCGGATTCTCAGCCCAAACTGGCCCAAGTCCGTACCCCAGAAAGACAGCCAGTTCTAGCAGCCACATACTGTATGGACGGGGTCTGTCTCACATCTGGACCCCTGGTGCCAAAGCACAGAAGTGAGGTGACATTCAGTTGAATTTAGCTCAAATCTAAATCTGCTGGGACATAAAGCACTGCAGGTCCACCATGATTATGGCAATGAGTGCTGAATCTGAAAACACAGATGTTGTTATCTACCACTTTTTCTTCACTTAAATCATACATTCACCCATTATTTATTGTCCGCTTGGCTTCTCCTGTTCAGGGTCATGACATACAATATGTAGAGTATTTGGGGGGGGGGAGCGTCCGGGTCCTGCGTATTACTCCATCACCCTACCGATGGACCTTTTGAAAGGTCAGGAAGCAGCCCTGAAGTAAACACATGGTGCAGTCTTCTTGCTGAGTTTGTATCTATATGATAACGGTGCACTTTCTTGACCCCACCAGCACACATGCACAAGATGTTTTCATGACCTTACGGCCCTCGATGACCCCACTGCACCGCGGTCCCTCAGACATCCAGAGCAGCAGCAGCTTTTCTGAACGAGCAGCTAAGCCACACATCCAGATTTCTGTTTTCTGTTTGTAGGCCAGTCGACCGGGGGACTCTGTTGATATAAATCTTCCTGCTTTCAACATGTTGTTGTCCTCTCTGCCCGTAGCAACTGAACAGAAATATTTATCAACTATAAATGTGAGGACCGGAGAGGGAAATCCCACACAGTTTTCACGAATATATAAATAGCTCAGACTTGCACTCAGGGTCACCAGTGAAAATATAACTGTTAGAGAAAGGCGGGGCGCCTCCTCGTCTCTTACGCAGGACAGCTGAGGAGAGTTTAAATCAGAAGGAACAAAAGGGAGATCTTAATTTATTTATCATTTACAGAAGCGCTGCTGCATGTCATGTCAACTGTAGTCAGAGAGTTGCCTCAGTGTTTGTTTTCACTTCCTGTCTCACACAGGATGAGGACCAATAAGGAGGCTTGTTTGTTCGGCCGCAGTCGACTATTATTTAGTGTTGTTTTGCAATCATTAAATAAGCACTTGAGCAACTTTGGAATTATGAGTGTGCAGCTTTCCATTCCTTTTTTTTTTGATGTTTGCCTGAGAACCAGCACCAGAATGGGTGTGCATTTCCCCTCAGTTAGCAAATGTTAGCACGCTAACTCAATAAACTAAGATGGTGAACACTGAAAACAATAGACCTGCTAAACATCAACATGCTAGCATTGTCATTGTGAGCATGTTAGCATGCTGGCATTAACATTTTAGCTTAAAGCACTGCTGTGCCTAATACAGCCTCACAGAGCCATTAGAATAGGGTGAAAAAAAATTCGGTACAGTCCCGAATTACAAGCAGTTGTCCCGAATCCCAAATCCTGTCCTGTTTGTCCCAAAAATTAGACTAAACCCGAGTTTTGATTAGTTATAGCCTGATAAAACGTTAAATACTAATCGTTGTGAAACATTGTTTTGGTGTTGCCCACAGACGGGCACTGTTCCAGCTCTCCATTGGCTTCAGCAGGGACTGCAGGGTAGCCTTTTAAAATTTAAAAGTGCCTAGCCTACATGAATTATGGCTGTTGTAGTTTTCAGCCGTGTACAGGAGTGCCGCACAGTACAGTAAACAACTACTCGTGACGCATAGCTATGACGGAGGGAAATTAAACCATCCATCGCTGACGTGGAGCCCGGTGTCCCGAGACCTGGTGAATATCCAGCCAAAAAGCAAAAATGTTTCTGCAGGTTACCGGGAGGAGTGTGGAGGGAAATACCCATGGATCATTGCTGCCTTACAAGATCCAAACAAAGTGTGTGTCAAAGTCTGCAGGAAAGGATTTGTCATTACACACTGTTACATACAACACGGTCATTGTGTTTCTGGAGTTGAGTTTTGACTTTCACATGTTTTACTGTTTGTGAACACTGAATGTAATGTACTGGAGGCCACGCCCACCCCCAACTCCCCTGTCCTGAATTTCACCCATTCTCATCTGGTCACCCTACATTAGAATGGCTGTAGACCCTGAGATTTGTTTTTTGGAAAATTAATATATGCACATGGATTTCGGGAATGTTTCGGATCAGGTCCAGTTTTGGAAACATGAAGAGCTGTAGTCTGTTGTTTTTAAGACAACATCATAAAGGAGACCTGACTGAGACAAAGGGGAATGGGACCACTACCTGTCTCCCAGGTGTGTTTACTTCTTGTTTAACTTTTGTGATATTGAAACGAAATGTTTGAAATGTTTATGTGCCCCCCTAAAACGTAATGTGGCAGTAGCACAAGTACAAAAAAGAGTCAACAAGCACAGTTACAATAGTCAATACAATAGTCAATTACAAAGCTTTATCTTTCTAAAGTTTGCTAACATTAGCCACCATAAGCTACTGGTCATACCAGACCAAGTGAGGCTGTGGCCACAAAACCCCTTAGTGTACTAAACTGAGCAATGGTGCATTTTTTTTGCTTATTTGTTCAGCTTTCAAAAGGCTTTTTACACTAGGTCTGTGAAGCTAACAGAACTTGATACAACTTTATGGCAATTTTGAGGCAATAATTAGTGGTGGCGTTATTTGCAATGCATTAATCCAATAACACAACCCCACAATGCTCAGAATATATTTTACAGTTGGCCCACATTTTCAAGTGCACTGTTGGACTTCTGTCTATGTAATGAATGCCAAACTCTTTGAAGGCACAGGATGCTTTATTGCATACCAGATACTGAATTTAGAGCAATATCTCATGCTCAACAAACCTACCCAGAAATCGCTTAGAAATAAAACATTTGAATATGATGATCCAAACCATTTGTGAGGAACAGAGATAAGGCCTAGAGCCTCCCTGCTGTCCAAACACCAGAAAGCTGCAATAAAACCTGCACCCACATTTCCCTCTTCCTGTGGGGAACATCCAGCAGGCGAGAAACTTTCCTCTGCTCCTGAATGTACGACTGATATTATTCACAAAATCGTGTGAAACAGCGACGGGTCAGAGAACAGGAGGTCGTCTACAAAAACGGTGTGAATTATTCTAAATGCGCTGCAGCACTTACAAAGCTTTTAAGTCTTTTATCCTTCGCGTGTAACATGAACTGTTTTATAGATTTTTATGGCTGTCCGAACTTCACAGAAGTTTTGAAACACAAGCCTCCAGTTTGGTTTCAAGGTTGAGAGATGCACACACACATACACACACACACACACGCACAAAACACACTCCACGATTCCTACACGTTCACACACTGTGTAACACCCATGACTGCGCTGGATGCAATACAATAAGCTATTGTAACCTCAAACCAAAGATCTTGACGCCCATATGCTTTTGTCATTAGTCTCAATTATAACAGGCTATGAGGTCACTCGCTGACATCCCTTACTCTCTCTCTCAAGCTCACACACACACACAATGCAAATATTAATGCACAAATAAGGTTCTGTACATTCCAAAACAATGATGCAGCTTCTCTAATTAAAGTAAAATTTGGCCTTTATTTCTATTAGTTATGGTAACATTGTACTTTTATTTACTCTATTTGTAGATAACGCCAAAAGTAATTGCAAATGTAATGTCAGCAATGACCCCTTATTGCACTGGAATACTGTGTGCATGCACAGCTACAAGTATAATAGATTAAAGTTGAACCAGGAAGTTGGCTTGTGTCTGGTTTGTGTCAGTCTGTGATGGATGTTTACCACATATAGTTTGAGTAATAATTTTACTGATTTCTCTTCCATATACATTTGGTTAAACTGGGAGTTTGTTTAAAACCTGTATGATCACGTGACTGCTGCTGTGAGGATAGTCTGTGCTGTTTCTAGCCCGATCTGACTTCTTTTTAGCAATTTAGCAATTAACTTGGTGAGAAAAAAGTTATTATTACGGGTTTTAACGACAGCCAAAATCATCAAAATAAGATCCAAGTTGTAATAACCCAAATTATTTCATTTTTGCTGGAAACTTTCATGCCCAGTATCTCTGGAGCTATCCTGCAGACATGCACAAGATCACAGTTTGAATCCAAGCTCAATATTTTTCACAATGGGCGACTTATTTTCTCTCTTACAAGAAAAACCTCCAATTCTTTACTTTGTCGGTCATTTTATCTGGCTGGTTTCTGTCGCTGTTATCATAGGCTGCTCTTGATTCAATATCAGCCTGTCCCAGTTAAGTCTAGCTCAGGTTTATCTCACTCACACACACACACTCACTCACACACACACACACACACACACACAC
>NTHP01000013.1:158118-186627 GCA_003416845.1 Oplegnathus fasciatus | reverse complement strand
GCTCTCCACCACCATCATCAAAACACCAAATGAGGGAATATCTTTTGGAAGAATTGTGTTCATCCCTCCAGTAGTGTTCAGAGACTTGTAGAATCAATGCCAAGGAGCATTGAAGCTGTTCTGCACGTGGTGGCCCAACACCTTCCTAAGACACTTTATGTTGGTTTTTCCTTTAATTTGTCTCCAGTCTGAATATCTGTAAGAGCACAGCTGGAGCGAGTCTGAAATTTAAGATTTTCATTGCCAAGGACTGCTTCACCGTAATTGTCGTGTGTACAGGACAATAAAAGAACTTGAACTCGCTCTCTATGTATTTACAGGAAGAAAGATAGAAATAGACGTACAGCTAAAAACAAGGACAAAGCTGAACAAAGATGGGTAAAATTATAGAACTATTATGTAGGCCTACATACAAGAAGGTGAAAAAATAGGTGTACATATAAATATATATAAAAAGCAATGGTACATTTGTGTTAATAATAAAGTTATTTCATAATTTAGCAATGGCTCCAGAAAACACAATCCCACGAAAACTCCCAGATTAAGTCACATCTGTCTTTTTTTATACCAATTAAAGGTAGCCTAGCCCCATATGTGACCTCAGCAGGGACCTCTTTGTTGTTGTTTTTTGTTCTGTCTTTGTTTCAACTATTTCAAATGAATTTTTATGATCCCATAGATGTCTATTTGTCTGCTTGGAACAATACATTTTTTTCCCTGGGTGACATTTACATTTGAATTCAATTCAATTTCCACAGACTGTGCAGCAATGTGCTGCTTTTCTTTTTCTTTTTTCTTTTTTGGAAATATTGTATTTTTAAATGGTTTTCGCCCCTGTATAAACATAAACATTCTACCATTACAGGCAGAGTAGATAAATGTGGGATTACGAAAATACCTTTGAAAATACAGCCTGGTGCCAGACAATAGGTAAACGAGTTAACCTTAACTTCAGCTAAAGTGGTATAACAAGTCATAAGTTATAGACTTCTTAAAGTAAAACACTTGTGAAAATATAACATTTTTGTTTTTATTGGTGACTTCATGATGATGGTCACAGTGAAGTGTTCCCACCTCCATTCCCTACACGGTGCTTGCTGTGCATGAAAACGAACGCACCCATCTTGACGAAACCACCCAGGGCCCAAGTCCAGAGCGGAGCTGAGAGGGAGAGAGGACAACAACGCATTATTTCTGAATTCCCATCGAAGTACACGGACAAACCATCAGTTCACGGGTAAGAAATAATTCAGTTATACCTAATGATGATGTTTTATAAGTCTTTGTGGGTGGGCTCGACGAGAGAACAAAGCCGCCCACATTATAATGTGAATTAGCGTTTGGTTTGTATGTTTAGCGGATGGACAAGATGATAATGGTGCACTGTTTTAAGAATAACACCAGGTCTTTCATCTTTTACTCCCAGTGGTTATGGCTGGCCTATTGATTTAATTAATTCATTTCTGTTTAGATTAAATTAAGATGAGCTTGAATATCTTTTAAACTTAATTATGACACTGTTTTGAAAGGACTGAATAGGACTATTTGCTGCTGTATGGCCTATAGAAAAATATAAATGATTACATAATAATCCACTGTTGCTCATGTTCTTGTTATTAAATGAAAAGGTAAGACTAGGCTGGTTTGCATGTGAGAACACGCTGGTAAAACTGGAAAAGCAATGCTTGTTTTTTTATAATGCTTAATTGTTTTTATGATCATTACCTTGAAACACTTTTCTCTTCAGGGCCACGATGGGGAGGTTGTGTGAGATGGCTCTTGTGTCCCTTCTTATTATGTTTCTCCTGAACACTGAATTGACATGGGCTAAAAGAGGCAGCAGCAGCAGCAGCAGCAAGAAAACATCCTCATCCTCATCCTCCAGCAACAGGGGTGGGACACAATCAAAACCATCCAGCTCTCAGCCGGGAAATTACCCCCGACAGCCGACAAACACCAATCGAAACACCAACCCGTATCCTTCTGGTGGAAGTTATCCTTATCCAGGAGCAGGCAAAACTAATTCCGGAGGAAATACCAGACAAAACCCAGGTGGCAATCCAGCTGCAGGTGGATACCCAGCTGCTGGGGGATATCCTAACCAAAACCCAGGCAGAGCTGGTACAAACCAAGGAGGATATCCTAATCAGTACCCAGCTGCAGGAGGCTACCCTGCTGCAGGAGGCTACCCAGCTGCAGGAGGCAACCCAAACCAATATCCAGGCAGAGCTGGTACCAACCAAGGAGGATATCCTAACCAGTATCCAGCTGCAGGAGGCTACCCAGCTGCAGGAGGTTATCCTAACCAGAGTCCAGGAAGGAATTATCCTAACCAGTATCCAGCTGCAGGAGGCTACCCAGCTGGGGGTTATCCTAACCAAAGCCCAGGCAGAGGAGGTATCAATCCAGGCGGGTACCCTCATCAGTACCCAGGAGCAGGTGGTTACCCAGTAAGAGGGGGAAATACAGGACAGGGTTGGGGTCAGCCTGGTGTGAATCCAGGGGGTTATCCCGGTGGAGGGATGGGTGGTTACCCTGGTGGAGGGATGGGTGGTTACCCCGGTGGAGGAATGGGTGGTTACCCCAACTGGAACCCAAATAATAAGATCCTCAGTCCCCGCTACGGTGGAGGAGGCTATGGGTATGGTGGTTATGGGATGGGAGGGTCTCCTTTCTCTCGTTCCGTGCAGAATATGGGATACCAGCCCAAGTCTACAAATTTTGCCAAAAAAGCCATGGTGGCAGCTGGCGTTGGCGCTTTGGCTGGAATGGCAGTCGGATATGGACTGGGGCGCTTCCCACGACCACATTTCAATTTCCGCAACCCTGAAGAAGAGCAGTACTACAACAACTACATGTACCGCCGTTATGGCACCCAATCCACAGATGAAAAAGACTTTGGCCGTGATTACGTCTTCAAGCCTCCGCCACGGGCAGAGTCTTTCGAGAACTTCATGGGTCGCTGTATGAATAGGACTGATCTTCTTAAAGATCAGGGCAAGAGCTCTCCCACTCCTAAAAGTCAGGGCGGAGGTGATGAGGAGGATGATGACACCGTCAGCATTGAGGAGATTGGATACCCCGCCCTAATTGAGCAAGTGAAGTCCCGGCGCTGCATTGAGCAGTACATGGTCTACTCCGAGCGCTTTCTGCAGGAGCGAAAGGCTGAGCAACAGCTCCAGCCTAGTCGCAGCAGCCCTCTGAGCTACGGTGTGATTCAGCTTCTCACTTCCCTCCTCATGCTGCTGTCCAGCATGCTCCTTCTCCAGTGAGAACAATTAGCCTTCCTTTCACCGTACCGCAAATGGATTTCTACTTCCTCCATTATATCTGCACGTTCCACACACTGCTAATGTATACAATCTCACAAACCATAGCTGTATACTCCAAAGCTCTATGGGTCATATATAGTCAATCGTTTATTATCGCTGGAGAAAACTAGCAGAAGGTAACAAAATGTTGACGTGTAAAGAGGTCAATTTTAAGAGGCAGCAGCTAAAATTTAAATTTTACAGTTAGATCATCAGTTTTGTGTTGTACAAGCTGCACTAATTTTTTTTCTGTAAATTCTTTCAAGAATTTATTTAACATTTATGTTATTTTGCACTTTTTTACTCCACCTTATTGAGCACTGAATGCATAGAAAACAGATTACTTTAGTTCTGTTTTCATGACAATTTATAATGACAATGGATCGGCTACTGTGTAAAATAGGAATGTGACATTGAGAGTTTTATATATGTAAAAAAACATCCAACTAACATCATTCGTTTGTCCTTTTCATCTGTACTGGGCTGTTCAATAGACGTTCAATTGGCTAAATATGCTTAATCAAAAGGGAAATTGTATTTTCATCAAATATAAAAGAACATTTAAGCCAGGGATCCACTATTAGATTTGGATACATGTAAATGTAAGTATACAGAGTTGAGCCATATTAGGTTGAAGACCAATCGTAAACGTGTTCCAACATTTAAAGAAATTAAACTTCGGACCATTTAAAAAGCGGGCTTTCAAAGCAGATTTTCAGATTGTCATTGCAGGGTGTAGGTGTAATGACCAAATAATGTAGTTTGGCAATAGGAACAAAATGAGAGATAATTATATTATTATATAATTATAGAATAAACAGAGGGACTTTATGTTTACTTTTGGATTAATCACCAACGAGAGAAGTGAATGTATTGAGTCCTCAATGTGGTTTGCCAGCGGTTTGATGCAACATGATGATGGATCTGGGGTGATGTTTGCATTGTTGTGTAATGACCGAGTCCATTTAATGGTCCCAAGATAAGACACATTTTGGTACAAACACTTATCCCTAATGGTGTTTCCATATTGCAAGATGAAAATACCCTGAAGTGTTTCTCATAAATCAAACTTCCATCATGACCTCCAAATTGGTGAACATCAGTTTATCATATTGGGAAATGTTGGAGGTAATTTCCCTGTGGACAAGTGATTTAATATCCCACAATAAACAGTTAACCACTTGAATGACAAAATACTGTAAGTAAAGAACAGGCCTACTCCCTCTCAGGTACATGATACTCACATGTTGTTTGTTGTTCAGCTGCCTGTAAAATCCTGGATTGCATGTTATAGCTCTTGACAGTAAGGCATCAGTGAACATGTGTCCTTTGATGTGCAGCAAATGGTGTCATTAGTGGTGAAGTGGTGTTGCTTGCCTGCAGCTGTTGTGAACAATAGATGGGTTTGTTGACGACAGCGCCTGATGCTTTTAATCTGTGTAGTGCTAGCGTGGTGAAAGTTGAATTTTTAACAGCAATTCAAGACTTGAATCCTAAATTCTCACATCTCAGCACTAACCCTGCTTTTTCTGTACCTTAATCATCACACACGTCTCTTCATGTCACATCTTTCATCACTCCGACAAGATTAACACTGGAAGTGGAAGCACTGGCACTGGCTTAAAACTGCCTTGGGAACAGTGGAAGTTAGAGGATTTGTTCCCATACTTTGTGCCAACCTTGGATTCTTGTTCATGTTTCCAGGCATCCTCTAAGTTTCCAGAGATGCTCTAACTTTCTAGACTTGCCAGATTTTCCAGGCTTGAGCTGGTCAGTACATCTCTGCGTCTTCCTCTCATCACCTGAATCTTCCCGTAGCACAGTGAGATAGTCATAGGTCGGGTGTTGGTGGGTCTGTAAATATCTGTGTTTGCTTTTTCCTGAACTCTAGCCTCCCCTGGCTGTCATGATGTGTGTCTCTCCAGGAATTAAAAATTTGTTTTCCTCTTTCCTGCAAAGTCTTTTTAATGGACTTTTAACTCCCAGTAGGTTTGTGGAGTTGTGTATAGTGAAGTTTATCTGCACATTTGTGTTTGTGATTCTTTTACTATTCCTGCTTTCTTTGTTTTTTTATTTTAATTCTTTCTTTCCCTCTGGGTTTTGTAATGCACTTTTTTTGGTTTGAAAAATACCACATAAATGAAATTTGCAGGCTGTCAATTACGTCATTTTCAAGGGATTTTCACCCAAATAAATGTTCAGTTTAAATAAAAACTATTACTGGTCATTTCAGTCAGAGTACTGGTGTATTCAGTAAAGTCTGTTGTTGGTATGTTCACACACACATACACACACACACACACACACACACACACACACACTATCAATAACTTATATGTAAAGTCAAAATGAAAAGTCAAGTGTGGTACTGTCCAAATACTCGCAAAGTTGTTTTCTAAGTACATCTGGAAGTGGTTTTATAGTAATGGCCCATAATTTTGTTCTTATCCAGCTGGTCTTACTTCACATTTCTCTTTTATTCTCCCAGTTAGTTTGTTTTCATACTCCACCCAGGGTTTCCTGTTCATGTTTACTGATTCTGGCAAAATCAAAAAGAAATTAGAATTTGACATTTTCATACTATTTAGGCTGTAGAATATCTTTAAAGTGCACTTATTTCCCTTTTGGATTACATATTCTGTTACTGCGTCATTGGGCTCATATTGGGAGTATGGACACCCGTGTGAATGTTCAGGTTTTGACTTGTAAACACTCACAAAATAATATGACTAATATGATTTAATATGGTTTGTCAAGGACGTTTATGTGTCGAATAAAATAATTAACAAAATAATGGTTTCTCTGCCTAAATGATTGAATTTCACAAACACTGTCACACATTATTGTTCCTTTATGGGTATACTTTATTTAAGTAAACTTTTGAATACAGGACTTTTACTTGTAGTGGAGTATTTTCACAGTGTGGTATTAGTACTTTTACTACTTTTTAGTTTCTGAATACTTCTTCCAGCTGCCATTTGATGGCAAGTTTATGCTATTCTGCTGTTATAGACCATTTGTTTTGACTACAGTTTATCTTTCTGACTGGAAATTTCAGTTTGATATATTTTTTATTTTATATATTTGAGGTCAAAATTATAGCTGCAATGATTACTTGATTGAAAAGTTGAATTAATTTGAAATTAATAGTTTTTAGTCATTTTTCAAGCCAACATTTGACCAGTTCTCCCCTTTGATGGTTCCAGCCTCTCAAATTATTTAATTATTGAATTAGCTGCTTTTCATTGTCTTACATTATAGTAAATATTTTATATTTAAATATTTTGGGGGTTTGGACTGATGCTTGAACAGAACAAGACATTTAATGATGTCACCTTGAGCTATAGAAAATTTTTCACTGGCATTCACAGGCGTTTTTCACACATTTCTGATGTTTTATAGACCAGATTACTAATCAAGAAAGTAATAAGCTGATGAATTGATAATGAAAATAATAGTTAGTGGCAGCCCTATAGTCAAAGCAGAAAAAATACTAAGGACAGGACCACAGTGTCTTCAGTGGTAGCTCCAGTCCTGCAATCATATACGGTTAGCAATATTACCATTTTAAAGATAAAACTTGGACAAACACAATCACCCTATATTAAACAATAAAGGACAGGAAGGATAATTTGTTCAAAGGAGCTTTTATTTCATTTGATTTGATGATCGATTGCCTTCCCGATGATCTGATGTATCAAATGTCTCTTATCCAGGCTGCTATGAGGAAAGACACCACATGTCCAAGTGTGAGAAAGATGTTGGTCATGGGAGCAGGAGCAGCCGCGCTAACAAAGGCTCTCCAGAGAGACTGGTTGTGAAATCCCCGGCCTTCGTTGTAAATCCGTTGATCTTGCTCCGAGGAGGCTTTATGGCTGTGATGATTCCCAGATCCGTGCTTTGGCCTACCGAGGAACCCCAGCCCGTACCCGGTGCCCGTGCCTCCCAGCATCCCGGCTGCTGCCGCCCCCGCCCACTTCAGGCCCTGCTTGGGGAGGCCTCGGTTCTGGGAGGGAGGCGATTTGTTGCCATCACCTTTTCCTCGACCCTTGCCTCCACGCTTACTGTATGCGTACTGTGCACCTGGGCACAGAGCCGCCATAAGCAACAGCCAAACCCAGAGTGAGAGAAGCTTCTGCTGGCCTGTCATTACTGCAGATCTCTATCCTGCAAAAATACATCCACATGTATAAATAAAATAGTGGCAGGTGAAGGCTGAGGGTGATCAACCTGAATATGTTTAACTTGAGTTACCAAAGCTGATAATATTAAAATGATATTGGCCTCTTTTATTTTTGCACAATATATTTATTCATTTGAGAGACAAAGAGAGAAGAGTCTGTAAAGTCTGTTGGCTGTCGTTCAAACCGGCATTAAAGCTTTTGATTTTGCTCACTGAACACCCAAAGTCACATGCTCACAGCACTAACACAACAGACATCCAGAACTATCCACATGCTCTGTCAACACCGGGATTAGCTGGGCATTATGTGTGTGATGCATATTTCTCCCTTTCATCATGCATTTGTTTTGGCTCTGATAAGCAGTGTACATTTCCATAACTTGTAACAAAACATATTAATGTAGTATCAAATGGTGTAGATATGCAAGTGTATGCATCATTGCAATGTATCTGGAAGGAGATGATTTATAAATCTTAAATCACACAGGTAAAACGTGTTGATACCATCCATTTTGCATTGGATAACATAAAAACGTAAAGACTATCAGTTAAATGTTTTTTACCTTTCTGATGGAGGTCACACTGAGAGGTCGTGATGATGGAGCGGCAGTCCTTTGTCAATTTTGGCATCAGCACCATACCAACATCCACTCAACAGAGCCAGCACAGCCCCTCCCCAAAAACAAAACCCCGCTTTGCTATTGGTTCAAGATCAATAATACAGTACAGGTTGAATCATTCTTGCTGATGGTGGCATTTCACATACAGTTGCGACTCCTAGTTTTCTCCCATTATTCACCAAATGCAAAGGCCAGGGATATTTTCTATCACAGATCTGCAGCCACCTGTGTGTTTGTACTTTCTTTTATTCTTTAAAAGCTTACATGTTTATGCCTACATGATTCCAATGCTCAGCAGTGGTTTGGGACATTATTGGTTTGTCTCCTTAACTTTAACCTGTGCCTCATTAACCTTAATTGTCCCTTTGGCTAGAAGGATGGCCTGTGGAAAGAGTGGGAGCAGTCAAAGCACAAGAAACAGAGTTATTATTGTAAGACAGGGAATCATTAATGCAAGTTCACTGTTGTAAAATGTATAATTACAACCAGAAATCTCAATTCTGTGATCAGGCTTTGCTCTGCAGAGCATCGATAGAAAGCAGTTACAGTCAGTTTCTTGACACCTCAATTAGTGGAAGAATAACACAGCAGTAATGATACAGAATAACACTTGGTATTTCAATTCTGAACATTATATAACCATTTTTAGTAGCTCTTCAGGCAGCCAAGTGTTGCACCTTTGCATCTCAATACAATTTTAATTTATTGTACTATAAAATATGTTAAATCCAGAACTTAAAACCAACTAAAAACTTTTTAAACTTCTAATATACAGTTGATATACAGACATTAGACTATAAGAGATGTTTGAGACTTTCATGTTTGTGGCATCATACTGAGTCTTCAGTGTCATTGTTCCTTGGACAAAAACAAGAAGATTTAAGATTTTGTTCTGTACTTCTGTGCATCGAGATGTTGAAGATATCTGGTTCAGAGGAACAAGTGTGTATTCTTCAATAGGCCTTTTGCTTATGAATAGAAATATTCATCACGCAGAACAAAAATGGAGTAAATTAACTGTTGGTGAACAGAGAACAAAATGTACAGCCACCAGTGACAGCTGGCTTTAAGAATTTTAACCTTGCACGAAATACCAAGACTGTGATGCTATAGAGGCTGTAGAACAAGAGAGATGGTTGTTCAGAGAAACAAGACTAAAAATTGGGGAAACTTCCTTCAGACAAAATCAAAGAAATTAATTTTTGCTTTGTGTTATGGGTATAAAAGATCCCGTGAGGGCACGATGTGGACAATTGTCGGTTTGTTCAGCATCACTTGTACAATGACTTAACACACTGAATTTCCCACACAACTAGTTGCATGTAGCAAGTTACATGGAACTGTTTTATTGCTTTTTTTTTGCAGCTTTACAGTTACATAACTTCAAATATAATGCAACACATTTGATGCTGCATGTGATGTTGCAGATATTAAAATTTGTATAGACTTCATATTACTGTTTATTCGATTTTGCAAGTGGACGTGCCACTGTTGTGCGTTGTCCCAGCGAAAACTGGTACAAGATACAAACAATGTGTGGAAAGGATTTGGCACATTTAGATCACCTGAAGGCACATAAAATGATATTTTACTTCAGACTTACTATTTCTTGTGAAACCATGATGATATAAAAAAGAAGGTACCCAATGGAGTTATCAGTATGTGAAGGTATACATTTATTTCAGCAGGTTTTGGGTCAACATGACAATGACTGGGTATCACGTTTACACAAAAATCTGAAGAACTTAGAAACATACATTTTTTTACAGTATCATACAGTAACAAAGTATTCTTATTTGCCCAAGTTTCAAAGTGGCCAACAATAAAACTCCTTGTTTGTGTTCAATGTGGTTTGCATCACATGCTTTTAAATGCTGGGCAAGCACTCATGCTCATCTGACAATGATGACGTTTTTTGTTTTTTTTTCCCCACATTTCCTTCATGTGCAAAAACAAAATTAAAACTGTCATGCAAATTAACATTTCTTCTTCTTCAAGTGGTTTGGTGAATTCTGCACATTTCTCTGCATAGAACAGTTGGACAGGAAAAATAATAGTGTTCGCCAGCTTTTTATTAAAATGTGTCAAATGTGTTGCATGACCCAGTTTTTCCTTTTCAGGATGAATGAAGATATTTCAGGCCCAGAAGCTTGCAGCTGGAAGCACTATGTGGCATTACTGATCCACGTCCCTCTACGGAAACTAGATGACGTTCTCAAAGAGCTGCATGGAGGCCATTATATTTTCATCCTGTTGAGAAAAGAAAACAGATGCAAGAGAAAATGTGTGCAGTTGTGCACAAAGCTGCGTGAACTCCATTTGGTAAAAGTTGTCGGTTTGATGATGGGTTTACCTTTTGGCAGGTTTCTATGAATTCATCAATAGTCACCACTCCGTCTCTGTTCCGATCCATTTTCTAAAAAATTATATTAATCTAAAGTTATATTAATCTAAGGTACAAAAGTGTGTCATGAAGTCACAATGATGAACTGTAGCTTTGGAGGACATGTAGCCTTCAGGTGGGTTTGTTTATGAAAAGGGACTTTGTGTCATTCCTCTCTTAAATTCGACTTTCTTGTCCTTCGATGTCCTGTGGTCTTGCATCAGTACAATATCTGGCTGCAATAATATATGTTTAGATGCCAAGGATTATGCTGTGTGTTTTAGTGTTTGCAGAGATACCATACCTGGAAGAATCTCTCCACGTGCTCGAAGGGGGAATCATCTCGTACGCTGGGTAAGGTGTACCTGCCCATCATGTCATAAATGGACGTCATTATTGCCATCATTTCCTGCAGAAAAACAGAGAGACGTACAGTACACCTGCAGAAATCAGGACAATCAATGAGAAAGGTTGTTGAATGTACCTCTTTAGTGATGTAGCCGTCTTTGTTGATATCGTACAGGTTGAACGCCCATCGAAGTTTCTCTGTCACAGAGCCTCTGAGCAACACAGACAATCCTATCACAAAGTCCTGTTAGAACAATTCGAATCATTAGCTTTCTTTAAACAAAAACCATTGTACTTGAAACTAAAACTAAACCTCCGCCACCCATGATAAATGACCACAGGATATAAGACATCAACAAACATGCGGTCCCGGGTAAACTCGCCTCAAACCGGATGGAGCCACTTCTGTCCATGTCAAATGCGTTGAACAAGAAATGTGCATACGTGGTAGCATCTGAAGAACAAAATATGAATATGCAGGGTTGGAAATGAACAAGAATTGGACTCATGACTAACTTTGTTTGTCTTATAGTTTTTTACACATTTTTTCACGTTTTCTTTCAGTCCACACAAGCTGAAATTACTCACTTGGAGATGATTTTAAATATTAGTTTAGATGAGGATTAACCACCTTAATCCTCACTGTTCAGACATTTTGAAATTAAGTTGTGAAATCAAGCTTGCTTTTCCAAACAGAGGCAAGACTTACAAAGAAATAGCAGACTGAGTCAGTGAGGGCTTTCATTTATATGCTTATATAATACCAGTTAGCATTAGTTACAAACTGTACCTCCTTGAGGGAAGAACTGTGAGTAAATGGTCTTGAAAGTTTCCTCATCCACTAGCCCACTTGGACATTCCTATCGAAAGAAAAACATTTGCATGATTCAAGTCAGTGCTTACAACACGATAGAGAGATTAGAGTTTGATACTGCCTCAAGCATTTAATGACTTTTGCCATTTGTGAAATAATGAAGAACTTTGTTTAAAATTGTCTCTGAAACTTTACTTGTTGAGATCAACTACACTTTCAGTCAGTCATTTTCAGCTCAGGAATAGCATGCTGCCATCATGCTGAAGCTCTGAGATTACAGCAAATGTGTACATGTTATTATTCACTTTAGGTATGGTGATCTTGTGTTTAATCAATCTGTAACAAACAGGCAATAGAGCAGCGCAACGAAGTGTTGCTAGATAACTTCACAGAGGCTTGATTTTGCCCTTTGTTATAAAAACTGTCTGATGAACCAATTTTCCGCTTGATAACAGGATTTTAAAGTCAGGGTTATTGATATTCTGTCAATGTATCATGCTGTGCAGATACAGTCCCTGACTGCAGTGCAGGAATATGGCCACTAGAGGGCACACAGAGCATTCATTAATTGCATGGGGAAAATCTTGACTTGGGCCTTTTTAAAAATGCAGTTACCCCAGAGTAGCACAGTAATGAAAAGCCTGATGGCACATGTGTACAAGCTGGTGTGACAATTTCCTCCATCCTGTTTTGGTTGAAATTGAGGAAAAATACAAGTGATGCAAAGAAAAGGAAACAGTTTAGTAACAGCACAATAAGAACAGAGGAAAAAGCAAGCCAGAGAACAAATATCTTAAAATGGCTTCTTTTTTTTTAACATGACATCACGTAACAGAGCAGTCTGTCACCATGAGCAGCGGGAGCATTTCTAAAATCACAAGCCAAAATGGTAAGTCACATGTGATATTTTCATTCTCCAGGCTTTAAGTGTTGCCTGTGTCGATGTAAATATAATCTACTTGCATATGCGAGTCAGATATTCATAAATTACATCAAAAAACCCTGTAGCACTTGATACACCTATTGGACTGTTTGGTTATTTAAAGGTACACTGTGTAATGAATTTCTCAGCACAACTCATGTTTATCATTAAGGTCTCAGAAACTTCATTTCAAAACATTTGCAAGCTTATTTTTTTAAAGTTTAAAGTCTACTGTGTTTACATCAGATCTTATCTTCCTCTTCTCCTCTTTAATGGCACATTACAGTCACTAACTGTCGATATGCATTACTGTACCCGCATCTGCAGTCGGCAAAAATATGTATCACGTCACTCCTGTGCTTGTGCACGTGCATCCTTTTGCACGTGTTGGTAGAACACAAACATTTGAACGATGCAGGCACCTGCTCATCAAAAAGTTGCTCTACAGCGCCGCTTTACATCAAAAACTGCACAAGGTAGCTTTAATCAGGACATATCAAACTAAAGATTTTCATCCTCAAATTGGTTGGCTGAGACTATGTGCAAATATTGACTTTTATATTGTACACTGATGCCATAAAAACATTTTTTTGTGGATGTGTGATGCAGGAGTTGCTCAGTGATATCCTCTCAGGGGATTCCCCTGGCCAGAGAAAAATGGAGAGGGACACAAATCACCTGAAGCGAACATTAGTGTGGTGGAGGACCATGGTGGTCCCGAGCCGTATCAATTCGAGCCGTTGGCAACTTGGCAAGCCGAGGCAATGCAGTCTCTGACAGGCTGAACACGTAACTCAACGGACCGTTAGCAGAGCGTCTGCTGCACTATGCTTCCACTATAATCAATTAATCCTTCAGTGGTTACGTAACGTTAACATTAGTTGGAAGGCTAATGTTAGCAAACGTTGGAATAAGTTGTAAAGCTCTGTTATAATGATGAGTCTCGATCAGTATGATCAGCGGACTTCACAGACTCCCAACTCAGGTGCGGGCTGGGGCAGGTGGAGCCGCCCACCTCTGATTAGAGGGTGTTAACACTCTCAACACTTTTTATAGAAATTTCATGACGAGATAGAGCTGACCCAACCGGTCGGCTCTATATTTGCAAAGAAATGTCGATATTAACACCAGCATTGGTGTGTTTCATTATAGTACAGTCATATTATTCAGTTTACTGCTCAAAAAACATGTCTAAGTGTGCAGTACCTCTTTAATACTAGAGAATAAAATTATATTTTCATAGTCTTCATGCCGAGATCTCCTCAAGGTGTCACAACACACATCTGAGTGGTCACATGATAGAATATATATATATATATATAAAACGTCATCATCAACAACAACAATATTTCTGCTAGACTTTCTTCTCATCTTTGCTTTTTCCCCTGTGAATTACAGGATGATTCACACATCTAAACCGTATTCAAATAAAACAGCCTGAGAAGGACAACCCGTAAACATACGCAACCTCTGATGAAGTGTCACAGGTAGTCATAGCTACATTTTACGAGGTCTGGAAACCACTTTTTTCAACAATAGTGTGCCTCCAACTCTGTGGCAACAGTTTGGGGTAGGCCAAGGCGAGGTCCATAAAGAAATGGTTTTCTCGCACATATTCTACCCACTCTTGTAATATTATCTACACATACACGCTCTCTGTCTTTCTCACATATACACATGCACAAAATAGTACATACTGTGTGGTTACACCCCAACCCGACTCTCATACAACCCATATTTCCCAACCCATTTTGTTACAATAAAGTCTGTGAACTCAATTGTTTTCTGTCTTATCATCCATGATCCATTTATATCCTCATTTCTGTATTTTACTGTCTATTGTCTACCCCTGTTTACTCCAATCTTTCTTACTTTGTCTAATAAAAAAAAAGGTTTGCACAGAGCCCTGACCTGCTCTGGATCTAGTACGTTTGGGATGAACTGGATTGCCAACAGCGAGCCAGACCTTATCGCCCAACATCAGTGCAACGCCTTCACTAATGCTCTTGGGTGCAATATTTGGGCGTCCACATACATATGGCCACAGACAACTGCCATGTCTGATGCTATTTGCACAAACGGAAGCTCATCCTTTCAAATCAAAAGCACTTTAGAAGTTAATTAGATGAACAACCACCCCTGACTGACTGTTTTCATACATTTTTGAAGCCTCTGTAAAGCGACTGAAGCTCCTTCCTGGTGAACTGTGTCTGGGCTTGGAGCTGGTCGAGGCCCTCGGGTTGGTGACGCACCATGGAGAGTTCGAGGTCGCTGTCACAGCTGTCTGTTGGCAGGAAACAGAGAAAACAAAGGGGGAGGGGGTGGGGGTGGGAAAGAGGGGGAGGAAGAAAGGAGGGAGGAAATAGCGGTAAGACAAGAAAGAAAGAAAAACAAAGGAAGGGTTGGGGAGGAGTTGAAAATACTAGAAAATCAAAATAGATGGGAGGCCAAAAAAAATATTACTGCACATAACTCAAAATGCTCACCATCTTTACATAAACAAAAAGAAAATGGAGAGGTGTGAGAAGGAAAGGTGAGACAAGGAAATGGGTGGGAGATAAAAGAGGGTAAGAGTACATTATTGGATAAAAATGATAGAAGAAGGCGAGAGAGAGGGAAAGATGTAGGGACATTTTTTCAAAGAGAAGTGGGACAAATTATGAGTAAGAAGAACTTGTAGCTCGGAGAAACAGTGTTGGGAAGAAATTAGGGTGGTTAGAGGAAATAAGCAGATAAACAGAACAGGATAACTAGCGGGCAAGAGCAGTCTGTTAAGGAAAAAAGGCCTTTCTCATTGTGGACTCCCTCTTTCACTCATTCAGTTTCCGCTACTTAATAAACACACAATAGTTTACTCTATAATAAGGAATAAATTAAGATCTATGACTCTAGTTACGTATCATTATTATTTTGTGCTGTCACTGACAGGGATAGTGTCACATTCTTAGCAAAAGTAGTGTTTTAACCCCAACTCTTTGTAAAAGAAGTGGAAAAAATTATGCGATGAACTTAATTAGAAATTAGGGTGATTAGAGGAAATCGTCTTGCTCCATTGTGGACATTTTTGAGGTCACTGATACAGACAGCGCACACATTTCTCACTGAGAATTGTGACACTTAAATAAAACGGTGGAAAGTAAATATAGGTAGCAAACAGGGAGTGATTTCAGACACAGCTTTTGACTTGCCATAAAATCACAGGTGTCTAATCAACATTGATAAAGTTGCATTTAACATCACACCTAAATTCGATGCAGCCATAATCAATGTTATTAGTTACTCCTGTGTTTGACAAGTCGAGATGTCCACTGTGAAAAAGGGTTATTACTTCAGCCAAAAGGGAGAAAACTGAAGAGTTCAGTTCAATAACAAAATTAGGGGGTAGAAGTTTACAGAGACAGCTGGGATAAAATAAAACTAAACAATAATGCGCAAGAGGAATACCACCAGAGGTACTCACCATCTTTACAAGAACAAAACACAAATGGGAAGTCGAAAAAGACCAGGAAGACAGTGAGGAGAGGTGATGAAGAAATGAGAGGGGAAGAAGAAAAGTTAAAATATTTGGCTTGATGTCAACAAAATTTACCAACACACTTTTAAAGGATAGGTTCACATTTTTTCACGTCTGTCTTGACAACATTAACATGTATGTATCACAACCCCACATGCTTCGGCTCAGTGAGTATGAACAGGAGGAACAACTACTGCCACTAGAATCTCTTTCTGTGTACATACGTGAGTGTTGTTTTTAATTGTTTTAAGAAGACTTGCAAAAATGTGAACCTATCCTTTAATATTTTACAACCGGCTTGCGTGACTGCATCATTTTAGCATTACTATTACAGTCAACAAAATCAAACAAGAAAGTCTGACAACATTATTGTTCTAACACAGAACAAGGTTTCAGTGTACAAACATCCCGATTCGATTTCTCCAAACCTGATCTTTGTGTCTTACCTTCCAGTGACAAGGGCTCCCAAATCCCAAACTGTTTGAGCACGACAATAAAAAGTCCAATAACAACAGCAATGGCAATTACTTCCATGCCATCCAATCCCATCGTTGCGTTGCATTAGATATCGCCTGTGCAAAAGCCTTTTTAAAAAACTTAACAATTGCTTTAGTAAAACTGATACTGAATCTGATAGAGCAGCCTGTATCCACAAACATCATCTGCTGCCAATCATCTCCTTCCTCCAGCCACCTCCTTTTTATCAGTGTTTTTGTACAGGCATCAGCTATTATGTTCACTTAAATGAAACCCCTGACTTAAACCACTGACCAGATAGGGGGGGGAAAAAAGCTAATAGGTTGACTGCAGAGTGTCCTCCTTTAAATAAACAGGCTCAAAGTCCATCATGTGCTCTTGCAAAGAAATATTGAATTCACAGAGTTTTAATCCCCCAAAATTATCCAAAGCTATCTCCACTCGCAAGCGATCCATCTCTGTTACAACTCGCCGGCATTTTACGTCCTGTGTGTCATTTCTCTCCCACAACTCCATCAACTCATGGGCTCCACCCCCCACTCACTCCATCTCCTCTCACTCTGTCCTGAGCCGGTGTTTGAGGTTGGTGAGGAGGGGCAGGGGTGGTGGTGTTATTACTGAAGGAATTTCTTTACTAATAGTCTCTGATTGACAGTCCACGCTGTCTTTATTTGCGCAGTCATTTCAAGGATGTAAAGCCGTAAAACCAAGCATTGATCCGCATTCGCTGATGGCTGGGATATGAACAGCACTTAGAATGAAGGAGCCTGCCCTGCCCTGTGTGGCGCTGCTTGTGTCTACTGGGTCGTTCAGCGATACACGCGGTCAATAACTCAGGAGGATTCACCCAGAGCTGGAAAACATTGTGACCGTTGTGCCTGTAAAAACGCTGCTTTGTTTATGACATTGTAGTTAAGAATACTAAAGTTGAAGACAATTATATCTGTGCTGCAAAGGCGACCTGCACACCTCAGAGGTCAGTTTGTAGCTTCTGTAAAATGCTCCACGTAACATACATGCAGTGCTCTGACAGTATTGGTGGTCCACAAAGACTTTTTCACAAGTCTCGTTGTTGTTAAGACACGAGTGAGTTCTTTGTGTGATTGTGCTGTGCTGGAGGACAATGAGAGTAAAGATGAATATGAGGATAGTTCACAACTGATGACTCTGCACAACATAATGGACTCAGTAAAAGTCGGAAAGGGGGGTGGAGAGGAAATCAATTGTTGAGAGGTAAAATATTGGTCTCAGAACAGGGAGAGAAAGCGGGCCAGAAATGCATTTGGATAGCAGGGGAGGGTTTATGTAAATGGACTCATCCTTAATGTCTGCGTTAAACAGCTACTAAAATAACTAATGAACTGGGATAGAACTGGGAGAGCGCCGCTCCAAAAATACTTAAGAAATTCTATACTGTGGCAGTAGCGCACTCCAAGGGCGGTGTTATGGTTGTATGCCTACATTTGAAATGTGGTTTCAGAGTAAGATTTGATGTCATAGTGCAATGTACGTTTGTATTCTTTTGATGAAAGGTGTCTATTTTATATTATAATAGTTCCTTATTGCTTATTCTCTATAAAAAAAACAAGGAGAATACTCACACTTATGGAGCTCTAACGAAGGCTTGTTTGCCAGAACGTGTCAGCATATTTAAAAAAAAAGGTCAACTGAGGCCATAGCAAGATTTTTTGTGTTTTTGGAGAGCTGCTGTCACTTCAGTAGAGCCCCCCAGATCACTCAGAGGAAGTGCACCTGTCTTGCATTGGAAAATAACCTTCCAAAATAAAATGCTCAACTTTATATGAATCAATCAGTGTAAACTGTGAGATCAGGGGTGAGGGATCGTCTAATAAAATGGTGCAACTGGTTATAGCTTGCATACAAATGTGGATTTTTGCTGTATTTTTGATGTGCGGGTTAATGCAACCTCACCAGACAGAAACGCACTCAGCCATTACACCAACATGCAAGATGCATGAGCTCATGTGGGAACTCGCCTGCCATAAAAATAATGCAGCATTATACTGTTTAATGCACCCTAAGTGCTGATCTATCCCCGTTCTTCTATTAAATACAGACAAGAGTGAGGTGGCTTAAGCATGCAGAGATGCAGACAGTGCAGCCATCAGTCTCACCATCAGGTTTTAATGACTGCAGTGAGAGCAGCATTACAGCTCAGAGCCCGAGGCCATCAATCAAAAAACTATCACACGAGTTCTCATCACACAATTAAACACCCTTAACTTTACGCTCTCTCTACCTTTTTCTTGGTGCACTCTTTTTGCTCTTTCACTGGTTTTAGGCTTTTTTTTCTTTGGCAAGAAGTTACCTTTCTGGAGAAGCTTCATACACACCTTGCATAGTGCACAAGGGGGATACCAGGGGATTTCACCTGCCTTTTCACACAATTTTTGTCCAGGTATCATAAAACTTTTCACTGCATTGTCAAACATAGTTTCTTAATGGCCACTGCTATTACTAATTACACGAGAAACTATAAATTAAAGCCATTCAAAATGCCATTTTTATTGCAGTATTTCCATCATCACTCTTTACAATATTATATGACAGTTCGCTTCCTCTCTGATACACTTATCAAGGAGAAGAATGTGCAGGAGGCCCAGCAGCAGCTACAATGAGTATTTATTGTACATTTTTGACTTTTTGCTTCAACGATTGGCCAATTCACACATTGCTGCAGCTGCCACAGACACAGAGGAAAATACCCTTGTTTCCTTCATCAGATAAGAACTCAAAAGTAGTAACAAAACAAAGCAACTTTACGCAGATATACAATATGCTGTAATTATTTGTGCAAGATAATCTTACAGTTCTTAAGTTAAAGACAGGACATTCAAATAGCCCCTTTAAGACTATTTGTCACTACTGGATGAGTGTGCACCACTGGGTTTGCTAATGTTTAGTGTTGAGTGAACCAAGTGCTCTCTACTGGTAACAACCTGCTATTTCATATACAGTATGAGGCGGAAGAACTCACATCATATTTACCGCCAAACAGACATCTAAAAACCTTCAGATCTTACAACATAAAAGGTGCAATAACCTCTGTCGATGCCTGATGTGTGATGTCAAAAATGCATTTTATTTGCAATTGTGTTATTCTCACTTTCATAAAAGGAGAAACAATGATGTATAAATCATGTTGTGCATTGCATCATGGAACTCAATGTCTTTTTCATCATTACGCACCACCTTTTTCAGCATGTTTTTTTTTTTAAATGTCAGGAATATTTGTTTCTGTGAGAGCATGCCTCTGGAAGCCACCGAGCAGCTTTATCGGCTTGTTCTGCATGAGATACACCTGTATGAGAGTGAGTGCAGACCATTATCTTGTGTAGACACAGTTGTGCAGGAGATATTCAGGTGCTATAATGTCTGCAGACCAGTAGATGGCGATCAAGTTGTTCTAAAGTGGATGAGATATGCTTAACCTTAACAAATATGTCCATTTTAATACGCAACAGTCCTGCTGGATAAAAATAACAGTAAGTGAGAATAATGGCGTATTTGAGTTTGTAGAATGCATCTTTAGTTATTTTGTACAGTCCTGTAGATTTACTTAAAGGCCTCATAAATAAAATATTAAGACAATTTCCTTGCTAATGTCCAATAGGGATGGGATACATATTTAAAAATTGTACCTGTTTTACAGGCAAAACACTTCAAAGTGATGGTTTGTCAGCCATCAGAGCATTTGTTCTGTTACTGTTTTCATCAATGTCCTGTCCAAGACACATGGCCATCTGTTTGTTGGCAGAGAGAGAAGTCAGCAGTAAATGGACGACAACAGCAGGTCATTTCTGGAAGATTCTGCCTGCTCACCACCGTGTTTGTTACCCAGGCTGATTAAAGTATCAGAAGGGAACAATTCAAAGGGATTGTTTCCACATTAGTTGAGATAAGGGAATTATGTGACAGTGCTTGGGTAGATTGCAGAAATGAACGTCTGTCCTGCCTGTCAAGTGCATGCACACAGCTGACTGTCCGCCCGCTCAGAAGGACAATGTCAATAATTTAGATAAACTAAGAAAATGGGGGCTTATAGGGGCAGTAAGTGGAAGACACTGTGCTCTTCATCTTCAGAATGTACCACCTTTGTGATACATAAACATTGTGAAAGGAGTCCAAAGCCATTTTCTTGTTGATTCATTTCATCATAAATTATGTAATTTGAATTGTTCAGATTGAATCTTAAAATGAAATCATTCCTTATAATTTCTCTGAGGCAAGGTGGTCAGACAAAAAACAACAGCTTTGTGTGTGTGTGTGTGTGTGTGTGTGCATGTGTGTGTGTGTGTGTGTGTGTGTGTCTGTGTGTGTGTGTGTGATAGAGAGAGAGAAAAGAGAGGGCGAGCGAGCATTAGATTGGGAGGGAGAGATGTAGTCAAACTTAATTCTATGAAGCGGAATCAGAGGTGAGAGCGAAAGCAGCAGCGGTCCATTCATTGACTGATTAGGTGCTGAAATGAAGTGGCGTTTGGTGAAGAGAGGTCTGCGCTGTAAACACTGAATAGATGGAAAGAGGGGCGAGAACATATAGTAGGTATATACTGTAGATGGGGCAGATGCTTTAAAATTCATGTATTCTGTATAGTGCAAGAGATTGAAGGCCTGCCCTCCCACTGTATCCCCCTCCTGCGTTGCTCTGCTTCCCCTGCTGTCACACACAATCATGCAGATATTTAATGTGCTGTATTGTTGTTTAGGGTGTTGTTAGGCTGGTGGTGTGTCTCTTTATGTGCCTGTACCTGGCCCTTGTTGCGTGGTACTGGCGATAATCCACTTGACGAGACAGCACTTCATCAGAGATTTACGCGTGAGCCGTGGTTTCTGCCACTTGGAGCCCTCCGTCTGTCCGCCCGGGTTTGGATCTTTCCCATTGGCATCAGGCAGCAGACCGCCATCCACTGCCTTCTCATCCGCCTGAGGAAGACAGGAAAGAAACTGTCGTCTGAGAGAGAAAAGAGAAGCTCTTTGCAGACACTATTGTGTTTCTGCACTCTCAAGACGGGCAACAATTCATTGTATGCGTGTCCAAACTTAGCAAGAGGCTATAGGTTCCTCCTCTCCTTTGTTCTTTCTTTTGACTCCCAGCTGTGTGCTGTTGGCAGTTTAGTCCAGGATGAAATATCTAAACAATTATCGCATAGATCTCCATGACATTTAGTACAGATATTCATGGTGCCCAGAGGATGAATCCTCGTGACTTTGGAGATTCACTGACTTTTCCTCGAGCACCACCATGAGCTTTATGGCTTTCAGAGAACTGTCTCGCCAACTTTTGGATGGATTGCCATGAAATGCAGTACAGTGAGGACTGTCAGGATGAATTATAATAACTTTGATGTTCCCTTCACTTTTCATCGATCATTCACTTTTTATCATCAGATAAAAATTTTAATTTGTCAACACTTCGGTTTATGATTAAATACCTGTAAAACTAATGACATTCCCATCAGCCTCATCTGTACTTTGTGTTTAGTGCCAATTAGCAAATGTTCCCATGCTAGCACGCTAAACTAAGATGGTGAACTTAATAAACATCATACCTGCTCAGCATAATCATGTTAGCATTGTCAATGTGAGCATGTTAGCATGCGGATGTTAGAATTTAGCTCAAAGCACCACTGAGACTAAAAACAGCCTCACAGAGCCGCTAGCATGGCTGTAGACTCTTGTTGAGCCTCAAACCACACATGCAGACAAAAATGCAAAGAAAATAAATGTTGGGGTTCCCTGGTGACTTCGGGGTTTATGATGCGGACCATTTAATTGCAATGTCCCCGGTTCGGGTTCAGCTGGGGCCTTTGTTACACATCATCCCTCTCTCTCTCTCCCCCCTCACGTCCTGTCAGCTCTCAATTACACTCTGTCTAATAAAGGCAGGAAATGCCCCTAACTGCAACTTAGAGTCCTGCCTTATAGGCCAGTGGGTCTTTCAAGCCAACAAACTGTCCACTGTCTTACAGAGAACAGAAGGTCCTTCACACTAAGACCCTGAAACAGTGACATATTACATTATATACAGTATATAACTACTCTGATAAGGCAGTGTCTCAAACAGAACCCCATTTAAGCACATTTTCCTCCAGTATAACTTCCCAAAACTTCCTTTCAGGAAGGACAAGTTATATATTGATACAGGTTTTTAATCATATGGTGGTATGACGTAACGGTATGTTTGATACTACCAAGCTAGATCTGCTTTCATAGCTTTATATGGTGAAACATAGTAAGGCTTTTGTGACAGCTGGACCAGCAGCAGGAGTTTCATCCAGACATCCAGCTAACTGCTGAGTATGATGAACAGATCGATACCTCCGTAATCAATACGTCAATGCTCAAACGCTGCTCATTTGATATTAAAAAGTGGTGATTACAAAGAAGTATTTATCTTTATGTGAAAGGCTCTCGTAGATACTTCCTTTGCAGCTACATACTGCATTTGTGTTGAGCATATTTTAGCACTGCATTTAGGAAGGGATCAGTTTACGTCATTGTGCAAATTTTTGCTTTTTTATGTATTATACAGACTAGACATATTAAAGGAGTTTTAAATGTGCTTAGTTTCCGGAGAAAGAGAGAAAGAATTGGAAAAAATCTAATCTTCTTGTAATATGAGCACTTATGAGAATAGGGACACGCAAGCTCTCGTTTCCAGTTATTTTCACCATCACATAACGTCTTCTCAGCTCACACTGGAGACACATTCAGTGTTTCTATATTCATTCAGATGAACATCTCAGTGATTTCAGACATTTCTGAGATGGTGAATTTAAATAACAGATCTACTGTAAAATAATCCAAAACATGAAGATGATGTGATGCTTTTGGGTTTTGTGTGATTGCTTCTCTTTCCATTTTGAATATTTTGTTGTCTCAGGCAGCATCTGTGTTGGACTGTGTTTTTCCAGTCTCATACAGATTGTGTTGACTCATCTGTCAGAGTTACTGTACAATATACTGTTCTGCCCGGCACTTTAGATTTGGCCTTTCTGAGGCTTCTTCCGTCCTTTTGTTGTTTGGATCTTTAAAGCCAGCTTTTCTTAACGCTCCTGTCTCCTTGTTCTTTGTCTCTGCAAAGTCTTTTATACTTGCTTGTGATAAAGCCGTATAAATAAAACAGCTTTCTTTAAGAGGTTGTTGAGAAAGAAATGTAAAGGGTTTGTAGAGAAAATAGACAGGACTACTATCTGGGGAGCTCCTCTGTCCCCCTGGTCCCCTGTTTTAATATGAAGAGATGCCAAAGCATCGAGAATGTCGCTCAATAATTCACACTCCTTAAAACTGCATCAATAAAAGATCAGAGCTGGCTGCCTTGGTGAGGTGAAAGATGACTACGAGTAGAACACAAAGACTGATACTTAATGGATCATCCAAAAGCCACATAAACAAACAGACACATACTGTGCATGCACACGCAGTCAAACACATTGTATGCACCGTGCCAGTTACACACTACAAACTAAATATGCATGAGCACATATACAAGTGTGCCATACTTCTATGCAGGCATACATCCATCTGGAGTGTTTTAGGGTTAGAGTGAAACTAAATATATTTATATACATATAAATAAATATGTCAAGCAAATGATACAATATCAGTAATACTGAATAACCTGTAACATATTGAGAATTTCTGTGACTCCATGTTGAGAAACTGGTCTAAAGGATCTCAAGAGAAGGTGATTTGGGGTCTTAACATCCAGAGCGCTGCATTATTAAAAAGGACTGAAGCCACGTGTGCCAAGTAGTGAGATGCTCCCTGTGATCATGTAGTCATCGTGAACACTGCGGGCGACCATCCTCCGCTGATCATCACATATGTTACCTTTGTGAGCACACACACACACACACACACCCTCCACATATCAGACAACCTGATAGCTGCCAAGATTGTTTATTTCTTCCAGCCCAGTTGCAACAAAAGAGAAAGCTGATGGATATTTCAGTAAAATGACAAACCTTCTGCTGTTTGGCTCTTTTCAAACTTGTATCCTGGCTTCTAATCCTGCTGCCTGCACAGCCCAACACAACTCTTTACCACCTGTGAGGATCCTAAACTCCTTTTATTTCTGTTTGCCATATGGCTGAGATGTTTTTGGCCTGAAGTTATTGATCGAACTCATGAAAAACAAACATATTAGTATCAGCCTTGAGGTTAGCTTGACATATGTACCCCATCGAATTCTCTTTAAAAGTTTGAAATCACAAGTTTACTCAAGTGCTGTACTTAAGTAGAAGTACCTCAAAATTGGACTTGAGTACTTCAATTGTATGCTACTTTACACTACATTTCAGAGGCAAATATTCTACTTCTAACTCCTTTACATTATTTGATAGCTTTAGTTACTTTTCAGGTCCAGATGTTAGATACAAAACATCTGATCAATAAATAAAATAAAATGTATTGTTATAGATGAAACTACCCAACAGCACAATAAAGTAGTTAAAAATGAACAACAACATAAAAACAAAACATGTTAATGCAATAATAATAATAATTTTAGTAACAATCCAGTGATATAATGCATATATAACATTTTGAAAAGGGTAATTCTGCATAATTAGTATTTTTACTTTTAATAACTTAAGTATTCAGATCCTTTACTTAGTAAACTAATACCACACTGTGAAAATACTCCACTACAAGTAAAAGTCCTCAAACCTTACTCAAGTAAAAAGTATGCAAGTATTATCAGCAAAATGTACTGAAAATGTCATCATATGTCCTGTGAGAACTACGTATCTCTAAGAAGTCAACTTTTCATGAGCTCAGTCTGTTTTCAGCTTTGTGATAATTTCCAGATAATCTAAAGGGGGTTTAAATTGTTTATTTAGATTAAGAAGTAGGAGAATTTTCTAAATCCATAAAGGCACTCTTCATCCTTCAGGTTATCAGAAAAAAATCTAATTCAAAATCACCAAATTTGGAGATACATGGTTTTCACTGCATAGGAAGGGTAGGCTATAATTGTAATCTGAAAGTAACTAAAGCTGTCAGACAAATGTAGTGGAGTGAAGTACAAGATTCCCTTCTGAGATGTAGTGAAGTAGAGGTATAAAGTAGCAGAAAATGGAAATATGTAAGTAAAGTACAAGTACCTTGAATTTGTACTTAAGTACAGTACTTGAGTAAATGTACTTAGTTACATTTTTCCATTGCTTATACGTAAAGGATCCGAGCACTTCTCACACCACTAGACATAATGCATGCCTCACTAAATGTTTTTCTCTTTAATGTTTAGTTCAGTTTTAAGACTTTTTGCTGTTGATGAATTAGAAAGTACTTAAGTTCTCTACAGAGTACCACAGGTACACTATAAGCACATACAGTACAATAATATTACCATTATTAGTCGTTCTGCATGCGAGTCTACTCCAGCAGTGGGTAAATGAAAGCATATAAGTAATACATGTTTACTGTACCTGCATTGCGTCTGGATTTGTGTTGCTGTTTTTGCAGAAAAAAAAAACGCTGCAATCCTCCTCCGCTTGCGCTCCTCAAGCAACCCTTAAGTGATCTGCAGCAGCATGCGGAGAGACAGAGAGAGAGAGAGAGAGAGAGAGAGAGAGAGAGAGAGAGAGAGAGAGAGGAGGAGCAGAGCTGCTCAGAGTCCTGAGCTCACACACTGAACAGAGCTTAAACACTATAAAACTACAATCATCAAAGCTGCACATTAACAAACGCTCGAAGAGTCAAGAGTGTGAAAACCTGATTCAGTCTGTGATCCTCAACAGATACAGTGAGAGAATCAGGTCTGCTAAAGCCCGAGCTGGTCTCAACAAGTGAAGAGGAGGAGAAACAATTTATAGAGCGACAGAAGGAGCGAGGTGCGGATGAGGTGCTTACATATTATTAGAAGTGCCAGACATATTATAACCTGCAGTGATGGTGTGTGGGTCCAAACTCAGACAGGCGCTAACAGTGGGACTCCCTGAGGAAATTAAAAAGGATTGCTGTGTTTCATACACTCATACTGTTTTATTTTATAGCGCTGTGTGCTCCTGCTCAGATATAATAATAACAATAACAACAGGAGGAGGAGTGCTATATTATTAGATTTACAGTCCCCCCTCATCAACAGACAGGAGTCGCAGTATGTTTTTGGGGGACAAACTGTGATGTGTCACTTTCTTCTAGCTGAAAAAATCACACATTATTTGCAGGATCAAAATAACAAAAGTGACAATATGTCACCATGCAAAACTGTATTTTTAGTGTTTGTGATAGAGAGGAAATTGTAATGTACTACTCAGAGAAGATCTTGCTTAACTGACTCTTTATTTATTTTGAAATTTTAGTACCATTTTAGTTATTTCAGTGCTTAAAACTTGAATTTAGGTGGATAATTGGTTGGTTTGTTCGTGCCAAATGTTCTCAAACCACAGAAAACAACAAAGCTGCCCATCAACATTGAATAAACAGGCTGTGTGTAGCTCTATAGTTGTGTCAAAATGACATCATGCTGCAAAATTCCTTTAACTTGACTTTGAAATTTGACATTATAGCCCAGCTAGTGCACACTTTGTACCGTGCACCTGTTTCCATCCACGGTTTCATATTAACTTAAAAGGTAAATTAATCTGAGTGCCGGAAGCTGCCTCCTGTGCCCAAAATATGCTTTGACATTGCCTCTGCATCAGCTGAAGTGCCTCCTCTCAAATTCTATGAAAGTCACGAGGAGGAGGGGGGGCTTTTTATTGTCGGGGGGAATCTGATAAAAAAAAAGTGAGATGAAGACTAACAGGGATGGTGAGAAAGAGAGAGAATGATGGACCGGGTGATGCATGGAAAGTAGTAAATATGTTTATCACTTTTTAGGCCTTCTTTTATTCTAGATAAGTAATCAACCCCAGAGATCATCACTGAATTGTGCATACTAGAGTGTGCATGTATTTGTAAAACAACAACAACAAAAATCGATGCCTGGTGGAGGTTTACATGAAGGAAAATGTTCTACACTTTCTACAAGATGTCTGTTACTGCACAAAATGTTGTCCATCAGTGTTTAGGAAGGATGAATATGATGGTTAATATGTATCTCAGCCACCATTAAAATGAAAACTTAAAACTTATTTCAATATTTAATTAGCTTAAGATAATTCTAAATTGTCAGAGAAGATATTAATTGAAAATAATATCTTTACCACAGTTGCCGCCGTCATTGAAACTGGAGAAATTCAATAATTTCGTACTATCTGTCCTTGTGCCTCATATCTTCCTACAGGTCTGTCTCACTCCTGCAGACGCTGAAGCTATTTTTAGCCTCACAAGTTCCAGAGAGCCTCCAGTTTCCCTGGTGCCTTACACATCAGCTCAGGGTTTAATTGAGGGTGTGTGTTCAGTGCAGATGTGCCTCTTGTATGTGTGTGTGTGTCTGTGAAAGGAAGTTTCTTTTATTTTCTCTCTTTCCTCATAAATGTTGCATTTCTTTCCTCAGAATTTGCCACAAACACTCACATGCATGGCTGCACACATTTGAGCACATATTCACACTTTGTCTCCAGCTGCAAACATCCACTGCTTCTCATCCCTGTGTATGATAAGAGACATGAGCATAACCTTGAAATGCCTCAACACTGGAACCTGTTTATGAGTTACAGAAGATATTGTTCATGTAATGGAGAAGATGAACATAAACAGACTCATAGCAAAGAGGACATTAAAGGTTTCTTGTTTACACTCTGCAGTTATAACTCTTTTCCCAAAAGGTCCATGTATGGTGCAAAAATATAAAACCAAAATTAAAATCTCCACAGCCATCCCAATAAACAAAACTATACAATAAAATACAAGAGATATTTCTAAGAGGCAACTCACAAATGCAAAATAGACTGCACTTATAGCGCCTTTCCAGTCTTCCGACCACTCAAGGCGCTTTACACGACATGCCATTCACACACACACACA
>NTHP01000013.1:132808-157995 GCA_003416845.1 Oplegnathus fasciatus | reverse complement strand
ACACACACACACACACACACACACCCTTCGGGAGCAATTTGGGGTTCAGTAGCCTGGAGGATTGAACCGCTGACCTTCCCATTAGTGGACAACCCGCTCTACCTCCTGAGCCACAGCCCGCCACCCATTTAGCACCATCCTCAGGCATGCCTTGAGCTAAATGCTAACATCAGCATATGCTAATATGCTAACAATGAAATGCCAACATGCTGATGCTAAGCAGGTATAATATTAACCACGTTCACCATCTTAGTTTAGCATGCAAACATTTGAGCTAATTGGCACTAAACAGAAAGTGCTGAGGCTGATGGGAAGGTCGTTAGTTTTGGAAGTATTTGGTCATAAACTTTAAGTATCGGACAATTTGGAAAATGACCTGATGATGGCGCTAGATGAAAAGTTAAGGGATCACCAAAGTGATTACAATTCATCCCGAGGGGGCCGTGAGTGTGTGTAGCAAATTTCGCGGCAATCCATCCAGTAGTTGTTGAGACATTTCACTTATAGCTACAAATGTCGACCTCATGGTGGCGCTAGAGAAAAAGTCAGAGGATCACAGAAGTCATTAAGATATGTGAAGTGTTTCCTGAATAACACAGAACAGTATTCAGATCTTAAGTATTAGTAGTATTCACTCACTTACTTGCTCTGCCTCTCTGCATTGCTGCTATGAATTTATCTCCGGCTATTTGACTGTAATTTTTGGGGGGTTTAGTGCACCTGGAAAAACTTTAATTTAGCATTTAGGTCCTCGACGTTTATAGCATCCAGTTTAGTTTTTCTCACTGGATGCAATGCTGTTGAAGATGTTGCAGAATATCACCACTTCATTTACCCTCCGCTGCTCCCCACTCAATTTTCTCCTGACCCGTGAGGTTTACAGGAATCATTATGCCAAAGAATTTTAGCGGTTTAATTAACTCAACAATCCTAATCTTTCCCCTGTGCTAATTATGCATGTGCAGCCCTGAGCAGCTCTGAAGATGCTGTCTTTTTATTAGGGACCACTGAAGGTTACAAGTTAATCACACTGAGTGCCATCACTTAACTATGAATGTGGAATACAGCAGATAAAAGTTTCATATCATACTGCCTTTCTTCTAGCCTATATTTTCCAGTAATTGCACATCATAACTAATGCAACAGTGCATCTGACCTGATTTATTGGAGGGTGATTGGATGGCATCATACTGAACAGCATTTGCCATGTGTTCATCTTAATGTGTTCACCTTGTGTAATATTTCTTTTAACTTTCTCTTCAATAAAAAGTTGACATTTTGGAGATTCTTTTCACAGGACAGCAACTTAAGTTATATGAAAACAATAAAGATGATATATTAGTGGAACATTATATAAAATGTATTTGTTTGCAAAGGATTATAAAAGACATTCACATACATACAAACACACTTTTACCTACACATGAATTCAAAGTGAACGAAAGCTTGTGCTGGAGAGGTAAGAGGCCATGATCTTACACAAAGACCTCTCCCAAAAGCTCAACGCGAGATAAACAGCATTACATAAAGATAAAGGATAGAAAGTTTGATTGCTGTGTCAATGACCCCAAATCAAAGATGGAGAAGTAGTAGTTTTGTATTTTGTGTGCATTTTGCGATTCAGAACACGTCAGACATGCTGCTCCGCATGGCTTCATACCTTTTCATACACACCTTCAGCACCACCGACAGCTCCAGCAGCTCTTCAACACCACGGACAGCGACTGAGTTCAGAGTTCACATGATCACTCATTGTACCAAGTTTCTTTTTTTCTTTTTTTTTTAGGAATTTGCACTTTAGTCAATTATTTTTCTTTTGATTTTTACTTCACTACAATGGATAGTTTAATTAACTTCAGACAATCAATTATATAAAAATACCATATATTTTGATATTTTACACTTTTTACACAACTGTGTTCATTTTTTTGTCTCAACTGTATTGCAGTATAATAATCAGTGGTGAATACAACTGATTTACTCTAGTACTGTACTTAAGTACAAATTGGTGGTACTTGTACTTGAGTATTTTCATTTTATGCAACTTCAACTCCACTATAATTCAGAGGGAACTTCTCTACTACATTTGTCTGACATAGCTACTTTTCAGATTACAATTTTTCAAAGCCTTGCTGTCCAGTGAAAACCATGCATCTCCAAATGTGATGATTTTTAATTTTTCTGATAAACTGAAGGATTACATGTTCCTTTATGGGTTGAGAAAAATGTTCCAACTTCTTAAGCTAAATAAATAATTTAAATCCCACTTGGATTAGCTGGAAAATACACTGACATGAAGCTGGAAACAGGCCGTTTTTCTGAACTTGTGAAAAGCTGACTTTTAGAGATACGTGGTTCTCACAGGACAGCGATGCTACAAACATATGATGATCTGATAGACCATGATGCATTGCTGTAGATTAAATTACCCAACAGTATCTAAAAAATTAGCTCAACCTTAAACATCCACAGCAGTAAAATGCACCATACACATTAATGCAGCAGTAATACTAATCCAGAAACATCAGATATAATAGTAAAACACTGACAGGGACCATTTTACTGCAGAATGAGTACTTTTACTTTTGATACGTTAAATACATTTTGCTAATACCTACATACTTTTACTTAAGTAAGGTTCTGAATGCAGGACTTTACTTGTAGTGGAGTATTTTTATAGTGTGGTATTAGTACTTTTACTTAAGTAAATGATATGAATGTTCCTTCACTGGTAATTAATAATTAATCTTTGTTTAATTTTCAGTTTGCACACCAGATGTCACTATTGTCCATAACATACTGTACAGGCAGAGAATAGGCTCTGGGCTGAGGACCTTTGAGGTCTCAGGCAGCAGCACATGACTACGAGCAGCAGACTTGAGGAACATCAGACAAACATGTATCCAGTATAATCAATAAAAAAACAAACAATAGAAAATCTTATTCATGGAGCTCCAGTGACACATCATGCAACCAGCAGTCACAACCCTTTCTACACATCAAGCACGGAAAATATTTTCACTTCACCCATCGTTGTCTTTCTGTCTACAGCCTTTCATTCAAAAGCATGAGAGGGTAGTAGTACTCTGAAAAGCCTACAGAAGTTAGCACACACACATACAGTCTCACACACCAGATAGGATGTGAAATGTGCTCTCTCTCACACACTTTTAAATTTACATAATCCTAGTTTTCCTCTCCTGACCCGTGATTATGTTCCAGTGCTTAATCACAGGGTGTCTGGATTGAGATTACTACGATACAGTGTGATTAGCCTGATGTAACACCCTGTAATATTTAAACTGCTCATATGCTGATTTGTGTCAGGGCTCTTTTTCTTTGTAGCAAGCGTGTTGAAAGAAGCTTTAGTTTACTGGACAGATGTTCCAGCCCTCAGGGAACAGGCTGTAAATATCTGTTATAATAACTAGCTGGGGAAAAAGAAACTCACAGGGTGCCTGCAGTGTTTTTATTTGCCCATGGCGGAGCTTTCTTCCTGCAGGACATTTTCTTTCTTTGTGTAAATCTCTTAATGATCTTGCTTACCCTTCAGCAACAATGATTACTCACTGGGCAGAGAGCGTTGCTATAAAAAGAAGCAGGAAATCTGTTACTGCTCACAGATTATTCGCTGCTCTTTCTTTCTCAAATGCACTCTCAAAGTCACATAAAACGGATTTACATTTTTTTGTAGTTACTCTACAGAAGATTAAGAGTTTAGTGAAGCAGGATTTTCTTGCAGTTACTTCCCAGACTTCACTAAACAAACATGCCAGGGATAGAATATCCATGGTCCGCCTCGGTTTCCTGAGTCAGATGTGACGTCAGTCTGGAGGGAAAAGGGGGGCCCATTGAGATCCCCTCACTATCTGCTGAGGATGTGAGAGGCTGTGGCTGCGTCTGCACCACCCCCTTCATTTCCCCACAATGAACAGGAAGACTGGAGGCCGAGGAGAGCGGCCTCACTCTGCAGGAGAGGAAGGACGTAGAGGTCCAGCTGTACAGTCAGAACAAAGGAAAACAATCAAGGCAAAGGAATGAGCAAGAATCAGAAAGAAGTGAAGAAAATCCAGTCAGTTTATCTGCAGAACTTGGAAAAACTAAACCAGGGGATAAAGCCAGAGAAGAAAAGTTGGAAACCAAAGGAAGGAGACTTTGCTGTGCAAACAGCGATGGAAAAGCTGCGACAGCCTCCAATAGCTGGAAAAGTAACCAAGAGCTCAGCACACAGAATCAGCAGAGATCTTACCTGCTCCATCTGCTTGGATCTTTTCAAGCAGCCGGTGTCCTTGCCTTGTGATCACACCTTCTGCCAGGGGTGCATAGAGGGTTACTGGACCGGTCCCCGAGGGGGCGGACAGGGAGGCACAGGCTCCTGCCCTCAGTGCAGGAAGGTGTACCCCGGACAAAGCTACAGGCCCAACCGCATTGTTGCCAACATAGTGGAGAGCTACTGTCAGGGTCTGGAAGAGAGCGGGTCTGGAACCCGTCTGGCAGATGTTGGGGTGACAGAGAGGGTTCCCGCGCCGGTCCCACGCTGCAGCAGACACAGAGAGGAGCTGAAGCTTTACTGTGAGGAGGACCAGGAGCTGGTGTGTCTGGTGTGTGGCGTCTCCCAGGAGCACAGAAATCACACCATGGTGTGTGTCCAGGAGGCTGAACAGAAGTACAGGGTGAGTTAAGCTTTAATTAAATGTCTGTCTGTAATAAAAAGTTCAGCAGAAGGTCAAGCTCTTATAATTTAACTGTTAATGAAGTCTTAATGATTTCTGTTAATTTTCCAAAATTCTACACATTACAATGCACCTCATCAAGTATGCATATTTTAGTGCATAGTACACTATACAGTATATGGTCATAGTCTTCTGCCTGTACTGGTGGCAACTTACTTTAAATGCATTGCATCTAAACTGTTATGAGCAATTGATTTTTTTCCTTCCTTCCTTTCCTCTAAACATCAACTTTGAGTTTCAATGAAGACCTTTTTTTGAGGGTCTACATGTTACTTCTCTAGTACTTTTAGTACAAGCTCTGGTCCTTTTATCATACTTTGTCCCATGTTAATCACTGCTGTGCCTCCTTGGTTTCCTATAGGAGGAAATGTCAGTGCTAATTTACTATGTCTATTTTTCTTGTATAACGAGTTTTTAACCTGCATCTATCGTTTGTTTTTGCTCCAAAACAACTAATTATAAGTGGATCCGACACTGTATTGCATTGACTGTGTGAAGCAGGTCAGTATGCGGTGATGTTGTGTCTCTGTCCCGTCAGGCGTCTCTGAACAGCTCCATGGATTCCCTTAAAGCTGAGCTCAACACAGCGCTGCAGTATGACAGGGAAGCCGAGGACGAGGTTAAAAAGCTCAAGGTGAGAAACGCCAAAACAACCATAATGCACACGCTGCAATCACTGCTGCATTTCCTGCACCACAGTGTGTCAAGGCTGGTGTGAGCTGGGCAACAGGGGACCCAAGTGCAGGCAGTGAGGCAGACAGAATAATTTCAGTGATTTATTGATATTTTAAAGCTTACGGGCAGGTATAGGCAGGCAGGCAGGTTCAGGTATGGGTACGGTAATGGCACAGGTTCTGGTTCAGGCTTGAAAGCAAAAGCATGAGCTACATAGCAACTTCTGGCAGATGAACAAAAGGATCTGGGCCTGTATATGTAAAGAGTGGCTGGAGGTGCATGTGGGAAGATGGGCGGGGAAGCTCAGGTGCGGGGAATGAGGTGATTGCAGGGCAGATGGGAGTGGCAGGATCTGGAATGAGAGGAGAGAAGTCTGATGGCATCTGGTGGACAGGTAAAGAACAACGCTGAAGGGGCCTGGGAAAGTGGAGATGTGGCTGAAGAGAGGGATACTATGAATGTCCAGTTTGACCCATTTAATGTCTTAAAATCAGATTTTACCAGAAATAAATTAATATATCTGCAAAACAAATGTGATAATGTCTCTTATTTCCTACTCCTACTACCTACTCAGGAGCACACCGCTGACCTGAAGCAGCGCATCGAGGCCCAGTTCAGCGACCTGCACCAGTTCCTGTACCAGGAGGAGAAGCTGCTGCAGGTGAAGCTGAAGACGGAGGAGCGGAGAGAGCTGATCCGACTGGACGAGCACAAGGCCCTGCTGTGCGTGGAGATCTCTCGTCTGCAGAGAGCCGTGCACGAGATAGAGGACAAGCTGAAAGAGCAGGACTCGTTCGCTCTTCTCCGGGTGAGTTCAGCTCATATGAACTTCATACACGATGAATACAGTCCATCTGGAAGTTATTAACAGCATGATGAGTCAGCTCTGGGGATGACTAAGGCGAGAAATGCTGAGCCCTTCATTTAAAACTTATTTGTTTCCAAAACTATGTATATCACATTGAAACAAGAAGTAAAGAGGTAAAATTTGGGGTGAAAGTTCGTTTTATACATCTTTCTGTCGTGTATAAGACATTTATTTCTATGCCAAAATGTTAAATAGAACATCAGCATTCAAGATTTAACTGAGTGGGGTATGACGAAGTTTGTACACCATTCTTAAAGGGCATAAACATGTTGTTTATGTTCGAGTAAAGTTTGACGTACTGGTAAAGATGTTCACACTGTTGCTACTTTTCTAATAACAAAAGACTTGAGCAGTGAGTGAAGACAGGATGTAGGCCAGTGATCTCACTCGCTGATCTGGAGGATAAGGAGTTTAGTCGAGGCACAGGGCCATACTCAGGCCACGGCTGCGGGACTTTCCCCCAGCCACAGGGAGATCCCACAGGGTGGGATAGCGTGAGCTCAGACATTGATGTAATGTGGAAAAAGCTTTCTCCTCTCTCAGATACGACAAAACTAATCACCAGTCTCGTCTCTCTTTTCCTGTGTTTATTTCTGTGTCTCATTTCAGAGCATCAAAGTCCTGCTTCAGAGGTGAGAGCTTAACTATTTGGTCCTGGATGGGGTTTTGTTTTTATTCTCTCTCTTTATTGTTCTGACTTTGCTTTTGTTGGCAGGCCTTCGCTGAAGTTTGAGAAACCTGCGTTTACACCGCCAAGTCTGTGCGAGGGTCGTTTTGCAGGGCCCCTGCAGTACAGAGTGTGGAAATCCATGAAAGGAAGCATTTATCCAGGTACTTTAAGTGACACTTTGGCCCCATCTTTCTTTGCAAATGTAAAATACAAGCAAACCAAAACTGCTCATCTAAGCATCAACATATATTATCAAAGAATCTTTTGTCATTTGATATTTTTCTTGTTTTTAGTTCCAGCAGCCATCACATTTAACTCCAGCACGGCCAACCCTTGGCTGAGCCTGACCTCCTCCCTCACCTGTGTTCGCTACCAGACCTTTAACCACACCGTGCAGGACAACCCCTACAGGTTCAACGCTGCCCTGTCACTGCTTGGAAGCCAGGGCTTCACTCACGGACGCCACTACTGGGAGATTGAGGTCTACAGCAGCACAGTCTGGACTGTGGGGGTGGCTCGAGAGTCGGTGCCCAGAAAGGGAGTCATCAAAGCCCTCCCAGCCAACGGCTTCTGGACTCTCTCCCTCTCTTATGGGATACAGTACATGGCTGGCACTTCACCCCCAACCGTCCTGTCCCTGGAGGAGCCACTGGCCAGGATCGGAGTGTACCTGGACTACAAGAGGGGCCTGGTGTCCTTTTACAATGCAGAGTGCATGACACACCTCTACACCTTCAGGGAGACCTTCACCGAAACGCTGTACCCTTACTTCAACTTGGGCTTTCTGGATAAAGTGCATGAAAATGAGCCTCTCAAAGTTTTCTTACCAAAGATTTAAAAAACTGTGACAAAAATACAGCTGAGGAAACAAAAGGGTAAAAAGTTACAAAGCAAACGTGAAAAACATTTACACTTTCTATTGTACAGAATTAGATACAACAGTGAATTTGTAATTGTGCAATGCCAACATTAGATATTATTATTATCTGCCCGTTAGAAACAGATGTATCTTAAAGGGGCCCTGTGGAGTTGCGTTTCTCACCAAAACACATTGGGTGCGTTCCAAAACTGATACTACCATACTATATAGTATACCAGAAAAAGATTCAGTATGTCCCAATACATAGTATGTCAAATGTAATATTCCAAAAATACCAGGATGTCCTACTGCATCCGGTCACATTTCGCAGTATGCAAGATAGGTCACATTGACTGGGCCGCCACGAGAGCACAGACAGATGACAGCTCATTGTATGAGCAAGAGGGTCAAAGTTCAAGGCGCAATGTTATAACGAGGTAGTATGTCCCAGTTGTATGCATACTGCATGCAACAGTATGTACTAAAATGTTGGAACGCAGCAACTGTGTGCAGCTTTGCAGTCTTCTTCCCTGCCTTTGTTGGCTTTACAGCATATCTTGGCATGTTACCACCACCTGTTGATCAGTGGAGTAGCGTGACACCTTTGATAGGACTATGTGTCCAAACAAAACAGGGACCCACTCACAGAGAAACAGCTCCATAGCACTACTGGAGGTCTGAAGTGACATTTTAAGTACCATTTCTGTAACATATTGCTCAGTTTGTAGACTGGATCTACTGCCACACATTTCATTTCAGAGAAGCTGTGCTTCAGTGAAGAATGTGAAACTGTCTGGTTATCTGACTGTTGTGAGATTAATGTAATGTGCTCTTATGTCCATTTTAGTAATTCAATTAAAATGGATATGAGCACCAATTTAATAATCTTTCTTGTGCATGATACACTAATACATTATTAAAATATCTTTATCACTCTATACTGTGATTTATTTTACATCTACATTGTGCTTTAGTTGATTATATGGTGTCATATCATACTAATGATGTATTTGGTGCATTTGGGGACTTTGGGAAACATTACCTTTTTGATTGGCGCTGGTAGCAGAACAATAATATGACATACGTAAAAGCAACTTTTTTATGTGAACAAATGGATATAATCTACTTTGTACTTGTTGTGCTAGATGCCATGACTGTACCAACTGTTTACGCTGGATGATCCAAAGGCTGACGGATGTTAAGTGGCACCCAACATCACACAGACTTACATGGGTAACATTTTAATAAAAGCATTTCTTGAAACTTTTTTTTCCAAAGTGTGCTCATTCCAACATAAAAATAAATAGAACACCCGTGTCATTTGATTACAAACTGCAGATGTTGAAGCAATATTTGCTTTCCTCTCTGTTTTTTCTTTGACCCCAGCCACGTTGTGTGTGTCCTGTAAGAGAATTTTCTCATTTAATAACAGGCTGGAGAGCTGATGCTGATGGGTGTGGTAAGATGTGTGTTTGGTTGCACCTGTAACCACGCCCACCGGTGATGTCACAGTGCACTGACACCCCCTCAGAGTACACTCTTACATCACTGGAGCGAGTTCAGAAATAGAATCACTGCGGGTAAGCAAAATCAAGATTTTCAGCTGGCGTTATGTTGTTCTTTAAGGTCAGTATAGGTGTAGTCCTAGATGTAAAGGGAAAATATTGGATGGATCGAAGAATGGGGCGCTAATTTCACCCATTATCATGCCGTACTGCCTCGCTGTGAGAATATGACATGCAGAAACACCAATCAGAAGAAAAGCAGAAGAAAATTGTCACAAGGGAACTCAAAATATACTGTGAGGGAAAGTTAATGTGTTGCAAGGGAACTCAAAAACTTAACTGAAGTAAATGAAGTCAAATATTAAATAACAGACCAGGTCTGATTTCAGGGACAAACTGAGTTTTCAACATTTTTTTGTCCTCCATACTCATTATAATTGTGTGCCTTTGTCTGGTGATATGATACAACAAAGTGCATTCCATTCATTAGAAGTGATCAAACTCAGACAGTAAAAAGTGACACGTTTGAAATTATGATTAAAAAACAAGGCAAACAATATCACAATATATACAGTTTATATCTTAACACACTGCTATGACGTAATCTGCTCATTACAGGCGGTGTGACCAAATTTACTCGAAATAATCACTGCAAACTAGTCCTTGCCTTTCATCCTATATAGCTATATAACGAGGAAGAGCAAAGATGCAGTTTCTCTGCATGGCTTCACTCTTTCTAACAGATGTGAACGTAAAGTATGTGGGTTGGTGTTTGTGGTGTCAATCCATGCATCCGCTCCTCGTCTGGAAATGGGTGTGTTCGACCAAATGTTAGGGGTGAAGTCTCCATTTAGGTTTGGGGTAGTTTTAGAGAGTCACTTGCTTGCGTGTAACGTGTCCTGGAACTTTGTGCTTGTGTATCGTACATGAAAGCCTTTCTTATTGATGCTGTCATCTGAGTGAAACTTTAAAACTATGGCGTCCCCAGCTGAGTAGACCTCCTCTGGGGCCTGAGAAAAAGAAAAAGGTGCAGTCAAAAAGAGAAGGTTTTTGAGGAATAATTTTGTTTCAGCAGTGTTTACAACACAAGGCTGATATTTTTAGCCTTACCCCAGATCCACAATATCGCCCCAGCCTCGGAGACTTGATGTCAGCGCCGTCATACAGCTCCACGTAATCATACCCGCAGTCCGCCTCCTCCTCGATCTCAAACACTTGGAAGATGATCTCCACTCCGTAACCCTTCTCAGCAGAGACCACCCACACACAGTCGGAGCCGCTGGGGTAGTTGTTATCTCCGAACTGGGCATGAGAGTAGAGATCCTTTGTCTTGACCTCGGCTTTAAGGCTTCCTCCACATTCTGGGAATTCACAACCACAAAATTAGAGGGTCAAAAAGAGGAACTCGTAAAAGTGAGGAAGGAATGCAGCTTTACACGGCGGAAAACAAAACCCTTAGCTGAAATGTCACATTTTTGGTATTCTATTCTTTCTCCAAAGTACCATTTTACCCATTTTCCAGGCCTTTTGGGGCTAAAAAAAAGTGACTTTATTGTTGCTTTTCCCACCTGCTCTGTATGAAGCCTCAAAGCCCGTCTTCTGCACTGAGTTGTCTGAGAAAAAACGCAGGAACATTTTGTTGCCACTGGAGACGACTGGAGAGGGCTTTTTGGTGCCACAGAAGCGTCCAAGATTTGGGGCACGCGCGTCTCGCCCGTCGTAGATCTCCAGATGGTCGTAAGCACACTCCAGATGAGCCTCCATGTCGATCTCGTTGAAAACCTGTGAGTCATTTTAAAAAGCTATGAATGACCTGGATAAGTTGCTGACTGCTAGTCTTTAATTTGGGTCATGACATAAATGTTTAAATAAAAAGAAAAAAAAAACATGCATTGACATACAAGTTTGATACGATGGCCCGGGGTCATGGACAGAGACCAGGCGCAGGCCTTCTTGCTGGGATATCTATCAGGCCAGTTGGGGCTGCTTATTGTGCCTGACACACTGTTTACAACATGATCGCAGCCCGCTGAAAAACATCACAAAATAGCATATCAGAGCAAAACAATGAAAGCTGAATCACTGAAGAGTCACATCATTTCCTCTTCTTCAACACAAGTGTGTCTCTGGGGTATTTTCCTTTGAATAGGCATTCATTAAAAGTAGAGGAAAATGAGAGCCAAACTAATGCCTTCCACACTCTAACATACTGGGGATTTTCCCGATCGGAACAGTTTTCATTAGGACTAAGGACTTGGACTTTCAGCCACTTATAGTCTATAAGTGGCTGAAAGTAGTTGCTATGAAAACCATCCACACTGAGGTCTGTGGTGACAATCCATGTGTATAAAAGTAAGATTTGTTGGACAAAATAGGACTGTTGCTGATCTGGATTGTGAAGAATCAATCACTTTAAATCAAACAGATGAAGCGGGCAGCAGAAACACGTACTGTACCTTCCTTGCAGTCGTGCTTGTTATCGTGCAGCATGAAGCCGCTGCGGCACTGGCAGCTGTAGCTTCCGAAGGTGTTCACACATTCGTGCTGGCAGCCTCCGTTTTCTTTGGAGCACTCATCTATATCTGTTGAAATAGTTGCACTTCAAAATCCCTTTGCACAACATGTGAACATGTCACAATAGGCTGCAGGACACATGCAGAACATACTGAGTGCAGGCACAAAGGTGTCAAGCCCCACAACCCTGGATCATCTCTCTGATGTTAGTGTTTTGCTGAGTTCTCCCTGTCGGCAGAAGAAAATGGAGGGCTGCCAAATATATCAACAATTTACATTTCATGCTGTCACCAGTGAATAAATTCAAAAGAAAAACATGTGAGCTGGCCAACTTTTAATGTTAAAATAAGAAGTAAATGACATGTTCCTATGTTGATTTTTAGATGGGCTATCCATTAGGAAATTCATTGAATAAAAAATATAGGTAATTCTATAGTCATCTGTGGTCTGATTAAGCACAACAAATTAATTTTAGTTGGTATGGCATTAAGCACTCTCCATATAATTTATAATTTTATTCAATAGCATGTTTTGCAAGGAAATATTCATCTTTTATTAGAAATAAATATAAACACTAGATTCAGCAGTTTAAAATAAGCATAAATATGAATACTACTAAATGTGAAATTGAGAGATTTATTTGATTTAAACGTCAAGCACACTACTAAATTATTAAATTGTGTAAAATTCAATCTGAGCTTGACAAAGAGTCAAACTACACTGCCTTCATTCTCGTGTCAGACACTGAAGACAGCTGTCTGCATTGTCCTTGGTGAGCGGTGATGGTTTTGCCTTTCTTACTGTACCAGATCTGGACATTACGTAATACTTCCTCAACATTTCCTTCCTTAATACTTCATGACTTGCCGGAGAAGAAGTGAGCCTTGAAGCCCCTCTTGGAGACGGTGTTGTCAGACTTGAACTCAATCCTCATGTTGTTGTGTTGGGAGGTGATGACCTCGGGTTTCTCTGCTCCGCAGAACTTCCCATGGAGCTTAGAGTCTGAACTCAACCCACTGCGTACCTCCACATAATCATATTTACACACCTGAGGGTAAACACTAGAACATTTTACTGACTACAAAGGACAAAGAATTGGTCTGTGAAACTGTCATGATTTTAGCAGGTTAAACCTCTGCAGAAATGATATATTGCCAATGAACAGAAAAACAGCACTTTCGTTAACTTACATCATTTCCTTCGGTCTCGAACACATCAAACGCCAGAGTGATGCGATACTGAATGGGCGCCACCAGCTGCCACACGCAGTTCTTGTTGGGAGGGTATTCTTTGGGCCACCCAGGGGTGGTGAGGGAGCCATTCAGCTTTGTAATGAACCCGCCACAGGCAGCTGCTGGTGGGAGAGAGCACTGATTTTAGTGGTAGATGTGTGAGAGAACAAACACTTGCATAACATAAATTACATAACCCATTGGTATGAGTTTGTGCATTCTTCACTGCAGGAAATGACGACCTCTTAATTTACAGGCTGTTAACTGCAAAGAAAAGTCAAGACATAAAGCGGTAACCAAGTGTAATCGATCGGAAATTGTGGTGCTGGAATAAATCTGTAATGACAGCATGTAAATCAAAAGGTTGCAGAATAAAATTGTATTTCTTTCTATAAAATCGAGGAATTGCACTGGAGGGAAATGTAATTCCTGTTTGTATTGTTCAGATTAATCAAATCAATGCTGTAATGGACTGTAAAGGCTCAAGAAGAAGTTGCAGCAAGTGAGCACTGCCCTCTTGTGGTAGAAGAGAAACTAATCATGTCTCAACTGTGCAGAAGGGATGAGAGCTCCTTCTCATAATACCCGTGTGTTCGTTATAAACACTTGTACTATTGGATTAACACAAAACATGAAATGCCATATAGGATTTTCAGTTTCCATTTATCTGATGATAAAAATATTCTTTAACTCCATTCAGCAAATTCAGAGCCTGTTGACTGGGCCTAGTTCGGCCCTTGATTGGGGCCTGATGATGACTGAACTGAAGTGGGAACAAATGTCAACTCCAGTTTGCGGCCCTGCGTGGCCTCCTCACTGGATTCAATTTCTCAGTTGGTCTTTCGTTTGCTTTTGTATGTATTTATTAAGTATTATTGCGTGTCATAAAGTGACCACTCTACCAACTCACATCGATTATGTGAATGTAGAATATGTGCACCATCGATATTTTGCATCTAGTCTCTGACATGTCACAAAAAAATCACTAACGTCCGCACAGCAGGGATTATCCATCACTCACATTATAGACTCAGAGCCTACAGATGGATGCTGGGGTGGAGGCGGGTCTAATGAAATGCTAAAGGAAAAGTTCACATTTTGGGAAACGCTTATTTGTTTTCTGGCAGATTAGAAGACTGATACAAATCTCATGTCTGTAGGCTGAATATGAAGCTACATCCAGCAGGTGGTTAGCTTAGCTTCACACAAAGACTGGAAACGGGGGGAAGCAGGTGCTGGTAGGTGGATTTTAGTACATTTGGACAGTGCCAGGCTAGCTGTTTCCCCTTGTTTCCAGTCTTTAAGCTAAGTGGTTGCAGGCTGTAGTCTTATATTTAACTGAAAGATATGAAAGAGGTTTTGATCTTCTCAATTTACTCTCCACCAGAGAGTGAATAAGTATATTTGTCTAGCTTGCAGGCTTCACTTCATACTCTGAAGCACTCTAATGCTGGATGTCAGTATTATGTTAGTGTGTTAGTGATCTACACTCACTCTCACAGCTGCGTCTGTCGGCTGCCAGCTCATATCCAGGGTCACAGGCACACCTGTAGCTGCCCAGCGTGTTGAGACAGCGCTGCTCGCAGTGACCGTTGTCAGGTCTGGAGCACTCGTCCATCTCTGGCAAATTAAAAATCGACAGAATTGGTTCCAAACCAAAAGTTCTTTTAATTGCTGGCAGTTTGTAACTGAAATTACTTTCTAACCTTTAAAAAAGTTGGCTGCAAACCCAGCTTTGTTGACCGATCCATCAGATACAAACTTCAGCCAGAGCTGGTTGGAGCTGCTTTTGATGTCGTCCGGCTTGTCATAGCCACAGAAACGGCCGAGCAGCGGGCTGCTCTCTGAACTGCCGTCCCTCACCTCCACGTAGTCGTAGGAACAGCTGTCGTGTCTCTCAATCTGCAGATGACAGTGAGGTCTGAGATGTTTAACAGGCCTCTTCTTGTCTTTCAAGGACTGGGCAATCGAAACAAAAATAAAAGCTAACAACTCCAAGGTACCTGAGGAAAAATTAGGTTTTAAAAATGGCTAAGATACCAGTTATATTCTAGCAAGTTCAGTGAGCCAAGTCACATTTAACACAGAGATGTAGATGAAATAAACCACAATACAGGTGCTTTTTCATAGGACAATAAAAGCAGTGGTGGAATGTAACTAAGTAGATTTAAAGTTCTGTACTTAAGTAAAAATTGAGGTACTTGTACTTTACTTGTGTATTTCCATATTATGCTACTTTATACTTCTACTCCACAACAGTTCAGAGGGAAATATTGTACTCTTTACTCCACTAAATTTATTTGACAACTTTAGAAATTAATTAATTTTGCCTGTAAAACATATAAAAAGTATGATGCTTTGTACCAAACAGTTTATATTTAATACATTTTTAATTTCGTGGTTCCAGCTTCACAAATGTGAGGATTTGCTGCTTTTCCTTTGAATTATTTTAATTCATTTTTAACAAATTTTGAGGTTTGGACTTTTGGTTGGACAAGACAAACATCGTGAAGGTGTCACTTTGGGTAACTGTAATGGATATTTCTCACTATTTTCAGATTTTTTTTACAAACCAAGCAATCAATCGATTAATCAACAGAATAATCATGAGATTAATTCATAAGAAAATAATACAAAATAGTGAAAATTAGCTCCACCTCAACCAACTGCAACAGTAAAATTCTGCTTACACACTGATGCCGGAGTATTAATAATCTAATGTTATAATATACAGTATAACGGTACAACAGTCACAGGAGACATTTTTCTGCATTGAATACTGTAAGTACACTTTCCTGATTATACTTATATACTTTTGCTTAAGTAACATTTTAAATGCTTTTACTTAAGTAAAGGCTCTTAATACTTCTTCCCCCTCTGAATAAAAGTGATCATAATAAACTCTTTTTTCCTGAAGATATTTTCTTGTTTTTCTTAACATGTAACCTGGAACAATAAAAGTCATTTTACCTCAAACGACTGAAAGGAGAGGCCAACATCGAAACCATCCGCTACTGTGATTTTCCACACACACACTTTGTTGGACTGGTAGTCATCGGGATAATTGGGGGATTGGATCTGGCCGCTGTCCCGCTTCACCTCTCCCCCGCAGATGGCTGCGCAGGAGGTGAGAAGTGAGATTCTACCTTTAGTTGTCTACATTACACAGTGAAAAGAAAACCTGGAAAACCTGCTGCAACGGCTGATGAGTCACATAAGAAAGTTGCATAAGTGCATATTAAGTGCGCATATCTTCAATGTTGTACCTTCATAGACTGCTGAGAAGCCTTTGCCCACCCAGCTGCTGCTGCTTCTGAATTCAATCCACAGCTGACTGTCAGTTGAGATGATTGGATCTGGAAGTGTGTCTCCACAAAAACGGCCTGCCAAACCACATGAAAAAATAATGGCACTGTCTGTCAGAAACTACTTCACAGTGCTTAGCATATAACACAGGTGTGACACGGCATGAAGTTAATGACAGGCTGCTGGATGATAGAAGAGAGAGAGGAGGTCTAAATCAAAGTTAAAGACCTTTCAGAGGAGCTTTTCTCCAGAACCCATCTCGGACCTCCACTTGGTCGTACCAACACAAGTGACTCCTGAAGAGGTCCATTGAAGTAAAATTCAGAACAATCTATGAGACACAGATGGAGGGCAGATTGTCAGGATCAAGATTTAACATCTATCTAGACTCATGAGATTCACACAAGTTGAAAAAACTGACAAAATAATGACAACAACACAGTGTTTTCCTCTTTTAGGTTTGAAACGTGACATTTTTCAAGTGAGACTGAGCGAGAAATGTGCTGATCACTGAATAATTCAATTTAAGTGGTTGAAAAACTCATTGATTTAAACTAAAATGAACCCGTTGATTGAAATGTGTTTTTGATCAAAGTAACAATACATTACAAATCTTAAGTAGAAAAAACAGAGTATCTTAAAGCTGAAAGACTAAAATCTACAGTTTATCATGATAAATGGTCACGCTGACCTAGAAAAAGATGAGTTTTTTATACACACCAGTGCATGATATGTCCTTTTGTGATTCAGACACATGCTAATATGTTTGTCATAATTAACTGCAGAATTTATTGCAGTTAAAGAGTCTGGAGTGGACTGACGGTTGTTTGAATTTCTCATTGTAATTACCGTAAATGGGATTGGGACAATTTATTTATTATAAAAATTATTATCTGGCTAGCCCTTGTTGAATTAATGTGTCGTCGCTCACCTTCTCTCCAGGAGTGACAGAAATCCTCCAGACACAGTAAGCGTATGCTGAGTAGCCGTTCGGAAAACCAGGAGAAGAGAAGTTTCCAGCACTCTCCTGCAGGCTGTCCCCACACCCTTTAACAACCACACACCGTTACACACACATGGTTACTGGCTGTTTTTCCTTCTTCTCTTGTTTTAGCTTTAGTTCAGTCACGATCTGTAATATCTAATTGACTTTGAAAATGATAAAAGTCTAAAATCGAGGTGTGATTTCATTTCATGGATATGATCATTAGGTGGTTATATTGTCCACACATATAATGCATCTTACTTGCACACTTGTAGAGTTTGCGGGCTTGTGCAATGTCCCCTTTGCTAAGCCGAGTCCTCTGTCCAATAGGTGGCCTGACTCCATTGACATCATAACGGGGCAAGATTGTGTCTAAGAAGATGCCTCTGTTTCAGACAAATCACAAGCATGAGCAGTTCATTCTCAGAGAAGCATCTAATGATTCAAAAATCAATTACAGCACAAGAAGCTTGATAAGGAAACACGTCTTCTAACTACTCTGATGTGCAGGAAAGTGGTTTTCAAAAGGTCACAGAGAGAAACAGTTTTTAGATCCGACCCCTGTTCAACACCTTGATACTTTATTGATTCTGATAATCTCTCGCTGGGTTTTGAACTCACTCTCGCACAGTTCCCATGGTGATGCACCCATGAATGACAGGCATGTGCAAACAGAGCGCTCTGAATGGGGCCTTTCGACGGTGCCAGCCGGCTCAGTGGAGCCCGCTCCTGAATGCCAGAGAAAAAGGCCACTCCAGCCCAAATTGTTCAACAAAGCTTGAACTGCCAGGCCTTTATTTAGCTTGGCTTCCCTCCATGACCCAGACCGGCAAAGGGGTGATGGAGGTAAAAACACCAAAGCACAGAGAAAAGCAACGGGGCAACAACATGCACGAGACAGAAATGAAAAGGAGGCTAGTGTGAAACCATTTCTGTGACAATAAAGGATCAAATCCCCTGAGGTTTGCTATGGAGCTTGTTGAATAAAAGGGACAAACACCAGGTCAGTATAGAAGCTCAGCAGATAATGCAGCACAATATTAGTGGCAGGAGATTTTTTCATATAGCTGTGGCTGAACTTGTGCCAGTTCCAAATGACCACAAACCCTGTGTTAAATACTGTGCAACTAATTTAAACCCACAATTTCAGAATGTACAGTTTAATCACTAATTAAGGATGTCAGAAGCGAAGTAGTGGTGATGATGGTCTGGTTAGAGAAGCAGGTTGGTGCACCCAACAATTAGGCTCTTGAGCAGGGCATTTAACCAATAACTGCCCCTGTGGAGCTGTTTAATGGCCTGTTAATGTGAACCAGGGTAGAGCTGAAAGCAGCGAGTGCACGCTCAGGAAACTTTCACCTGGAAAATAAAAGGGATGAAATCCTTGCAGTCCCCTTAAACACTAAACTAACTTTAGGAAAGAAAATGTGAAGCATAAGAAAGCATCAATTGCCAACCTGGAAAATGTGTTCCGTGCATAATGCATGATGCTGCCAAAGTCGTACACCTCCCCAAGTGAGTCAACCTCGCCTGGCTCCATCTTCAGGAAGTTATACTCCTGTCCTAGTCATATACAGATAGTCAATGGACTAAACGCAAGGAGAAACATCTGGAGGGTCAGTGAGCACGCGCATGTTTTCACACTTATTCATGTCAACACACCTGCAGTTAACAGTACCTGGTTGGATGTTGTCCCTGATGATGCTTACATGCTCGTCGCGGTCCGGACGCGTGTGTTCATGCCAGAAGCCGATCACGTGGCCAAGTTCATGTACCACGATGCCAAACTTATCACAGTTCTTTCCTATAGAGATGGCCTGAGGGCCGCCACCTCTCCTCCCCACGTAGGAGCAACACCTGCAGGGGGCGACATGGTTTAGGTCCACATCCTGGAGCACCTACAGAGCAAACACTGATTCTTTGCTGCTTGTGAATATTAAAGGACCATACTAGTGTGTTTGCAAGTTTTAGGTTTTTAGGTTCTTGGATGCAATTTTCCTACAGTTCAGTTGATTGAATTAGCTGACTTATGACTTTTTGTAATCTGTCACAGTGAACATCAAGTATGCATGAATATTTTACAAAACAGTTCCTTATTTACACATCCAGCAGGCATGGAGTGTTTCTAGCCACCTGATACATGTAAGTCCAATATTCACTCTTCTTATAACTCTGTTTTGGTCTCCACCAACTCCTGAGTGAAATATCTGGCTCTTTAGCTGCTAAAGGTTCCATTATGTTCACCGGCTAATTGCTAACTTTGTATGTCTACCGTTTGGTGCTGGTCTGGTAGCGTATATTTGGGCTTTTAAAGGAGAACAGTTGCCTGCTGTGGCTGAAAATGACGATGATGAGAACAATGAGAGTGGGCCAGAAAACCGAAACAGCTGAAAGGAGATAAAATGCTCCGTAGAGCTGAGGGTCCGGTGATAATTCTCTGTGGGTTCATCACTATGAGCGACTCCTTTCACATGCACATTGTCATTTTATATTGTTAATTTAAAATAGTGATAATAGTAGCTTTAACTATTGATTGATATGAAAAGTCTGCTCTGCATTACGTCATGACAGTAATGTAACTTTGACAAAAATGAATGCAGACTCGATGTTCACTGTGATGGATCACACAACTCAAACAAGCTTATGGAGTCCGCTAATTGACTTTCACTTCATACAAAAATGAATGGAAATCAATGGGTGCTTTGCACAGTGGAGACAAAATCAATTTACACTTCTGAAACACAACAGTATGGTTTGCAAGCTGGCCTCTTGTATCCCTCTGTCCCATAGGCAGAGGCTTTATATGTGAAAATCTGTTAATTAATTATTGAATAAAAATGTTTAATGAGCACCCGACTCACCCACAAGGTCGGTAAGTGAAAACAATGTAGCTTTCTTCTGTCGTCCTCTCAGTGAATATCACACAAGTGTGCTTCTCCCAGTGACGCATCGCCTGACGGAAAATGGCTCGCTGACTGCCTGGAAGGAATTAAAGTTTGACAGCTTCAGCATGTCAAAACCGCACATGGCAACGAGCACATGCTGGCTGTTTATAGCAGACAACTCCCCTGTAAGAACAGATAAAAGATTTATTGTTTTCACTCAGAACTCACCACTGAAGTTCCCACTGATCACATACGGGATGATGCCATCCGGCCACACTCGCTCGGGTCTGGAGGTGGCTGCTCTCCTCCGACGATGGAGACTCTGTCTGTCGGCAGCTCTCTTACTCCTGATGCTCTCATTGGAAGTGGAGCTGTTAACTGTAAGTGGACGGGAAATCTGCATTGATTCTCACCCCTTTATTTGAACTCAATGAACAGTCAGAATTATTAATAGATTAGTACATTTTGATACCTGAGTCTGTGTGGTTGGTCTGGACTGAGTGCTGTGCACCATCACTGCTGCGGGCTTCTTTGAACATGAGGAGATCATCTTCATCAAGGGCAATGTCTCCCAAAAAGGCAGCTGAGGCAAAAAGATGAACACAGATAAACAATATACATAAAGCGGAAATTATGTTAAAAATAAAACAATAAACCCCAGATGAATGTCATCAATTAGAGTATATGCTGCTATATTCTGCTATCAACACATTTATACATACATTATATACACAGCACGAGTATGAGTATCCAGGAATAATGCATTTCTGAAAAAAGAAGCTTAAAAAAAGACAATTTGGATCTTCTTGGGCCTGAGATGGTTAGCTTAGCTTAGCACAAGGACTGGAAATATGGTAAAACAGCGAGCTAATGTTATCTTGTTTGTTTTATTCATACAAAACCCAAAGTGTAAAACATGCTGTGGTTTTTTGGAGGTTTGTGTGCAGAACTAAAACAAATAAGATATAAAAATGTGATATAGCGAGCAAACTTTTTTAACCTTCGGACATAAGCTAAGCTAACAGCCTGTACCTGGCTGTAGCTTCATATTTAACGAACAGATATGAGAGTGGTATTGATCTTCTCATGTCACTCTCGGCAAGAAAGTGCATTTCCCAAAACGTCGAACTATTTCTGTAAGTAGAAAACTTAATCTGAGAAGAGGAAACTAAACTTAAAAAAATATTGAGTTATATATTGAAAATGTGTCAGATGTTTGAGAAGTGGGTTCAATGAATTTTTCCGTACAGACCGAACCAGTTTTAACTGATTTTTAATCTTTGAATTTCAGTAAATGTTTCTCTTATAAACAGGAGCCAAAACTCACTGCATGCTTTACTTTACTGTAAGTTCATGTCTCTGTCCTGAAAAGGGGCCTAAAAAGGAGTCCATCCATGTTTGATCAGCAAACACACCTCCTGAATACAGTCTGCACCGCACACAACAGCACACACACTGAAACATATTGGAGGACTGTCCCGCTACTGTGTCATTTTAAAGAATGAAGATGTGAACTGAATACCGTCCAGGATTGTGATCTCGCTGTGCTGGACTTTGACAATGTCGCTGATTAGCTACTCAAACGGCAAACTGCAGTACAAACCATCACGCCAGGATTCCTGCATGTTTGTTTTGTGTGTGCAAACATTATTCTTAGCTTTTGTACGAGGCCCAAAGCTGCTCTTGCTCATGTTTGACAGCTTAATAATGTCAAGTCAGGCTTCACCTTTTCTACAGCAGCATAAAATACAGAGTGTGGATCGTCATGTACAGAGAATGATCACCACAGAATCGTGAACTGATTTTGCCCTTTGACACACAAACTGACTAAACACCAACAATCCCAGTCAAGATCATCATGGGTATCATTAACCACTGCTTATGTAAGATGATCCTTAAGTAAAGGATCTGAATACTTCTTCCACCACTGATAACTGCAGGACTTAATGTGTTCTTACATAGTCAGCAGTGTAGCACACAAACTGGAAGATAAAAGTGGTGAAAGTGGTGAGGAGTTGCAACTTAATACTCAGTATGGCTGAAAAACATTTCAAGATAATTCAACCATAGCAGCTGAACATTGGGAGAAAAAGAAGGGCAATCATCAGCACTTATAAGAAATCAAACATGCCAAAAGTAGGAACGATTGTTTATGACAGAGATTGGGACTAGCACCAACAATCGGTGTTGAAGTGAGTGGGAAAACCCTCAACTTCTGTCTTGAAATACAAAGTCACAAAGACTTTTCACAAGACATCAGAATCTCAATAGCTAATGTCACATCTAATGGTGATTGTTTTATTAAAAAGATTTTGATGTCAAAAGAGAGGTATTTCGAATTTCAAATGACAGCCAGGCTTCATCCTGATGCCTATATTAGGATTTCCTGGCTGCAGTTACTCTCAAAGATGACGCTGAGAGGTAAACCTAAATCCAGGCTTCAAAACGTCCTTTCTGAAACAGACATTACACACACATTTGGTCCACGTCTTCCCCGTCTATGGGATTAACATTTTGTTTCCATTATTATGACCATACCTCCAGTATAAATCAGGATCTCATGTTGTACTAGCCAAGCAGAACAGCTCACTAGAGTCTTTCCCATTAAATACCTCATTTAGCTGTGTGATGTAACAACCTTTGAAAGTCCAAATGAAAAGACATAGCGGGCCCTGTGTCGGCCTTTGAAGTGAATTCACTCATGCAAAGGGTGACTGTAAATGACTGTCACCCCTGCAGTGTGCACCCCATGCCCTGAAGCCAGAGGGATTTCACCGGCGTCCAGCCGAGGACTGCGCTGGCGCGGCCTCAATGACCTCTAGTCTCCAGGCAACTGCCTCGGAGAAGAAGAGTGGTGTGTTTTGGAAGTTTCAGAAGTCACAAGTGAAAAGGGACCCCAACCAGCTGGAGGCCCCCTGGTAACCAAAGTAATTGTTTGGCGTATTGGATGACGGAAAAAACATGTTGCATATTCTTTAAGGCTCGTTACAAATCAGAGACACTCTGGCAGCTTCAAGCAGATTAATTTAGATTTGACATTTAATTCATAATGCATGATTGAAATATCACCAGAATCTTGAATATCTATCATCAGTACAGTGTGTTTTTATTGAATGTTCCTTTTTCAAAGTAGTTTATTTTTTAGACAAACATGTGAAAGCTGACTTGCTTTAAACATACGTACTGATCCCTTTAACCTAAAACCAGCAGAGGAATGTCACAAAATACATTTATTCAGGTGCTGCACTTAAGTACAATTTTGAGCTACTTGTAGTTTACTTGAGTACATCCATTTTAAGCTAATTTATACTTCTACTCCACTACATTTCAGTGACAAACGTACATTTTACTATACTACATTTATCTGACAGCTGTAGTTACCACTACACTTTGAAGATCAATATTTTACATACTAAACATAAAGTATTACCAGCTCATAAATTATGATGCATTGCTGTAGATTAACTAATTAGACACTGGAAAACAGTAGAATGCACCTTAATACATTAATCTAATAATATAATATAACATGATAAAAGGGGCCATTCTGTCGCCCAATGAGTACCTTTACTTATGATACTTTGAGGCCTTTTTGCTGCTAATACTAATACTTTACTCAAGTAAAATTATGAATGCACAACTTTTACTTATAATGGAGAATTTTTATAGTGTGGTATTTCTTCCACCGCTGCCTAAAACTTGAACATTACTTGAGAGCTGTTGAATAAAGGTGATTTGTCTCAACCGTGGCTACAGTGCACTTGTTTTACTTTAACCAAGATTAAACACATGGAAAGAAAAGAGCAAGTAAATATATTATGGTCCACATATCTCCTTCAAACACAGTAACATAAAGAAAAAAGAAAAGTTTGGCTATGACAGTATCAGTCATTTTGCAGTAACATCTCATGCAGGTGCTCCCTCAGTTTATTACAACTGGAGCTGCACTGATCAATCACAACCGTACAGTCAAGGAAGCATTAACAGTGTCTTCAGGTCGGTGATGTTCTTCAGGGCTGAACGATGAAATTAGAAACATTAAAAAGCAAAATAAAGCAGCTCACAAACATTTTACATTAAAATTACTGGTTGGTTGTTTTCAGTGGTGGAAAGTAAAGTACATTTACTGCACTCAAGTACTATTTTCAGCCACTTGTAGGGTACTTTGCTGGAGTATTTGCATTTTATGCTACTTTTTACTTCCTTACATTTTTGAGAGAAATATTATACTTTTTATCTCTCTACATTACAGTTTCTTTAAAGATCAAGATATTACATACAAAACATGGTCATGTAAGGCTATAAAACATGATGTACTGCTTACGTTTGTTGCTTTAAGTACATTTTACTGGTTATACTTTAATAAGTAAAACTATGAATACAGGTCTTTTCCTTGTAAAGGAGTTATGTGGTATTGCTACTTTTACTACTTCTTCCACCACTGGCTGTTTGTTGATTGTTCTGTATGTTAGCATGCAATGAGGTATTTTAACAAATCCATGCTCTTGCACCAGTAACAAATAATCAACTCATTGTTACTTAATTAACATTAAGATGCATTTCTTTTGCATGTAGCCTACATTTAATCCTCCATTGCCAGCTGTCTTCACATGATTAAGATCTACATTTAACTTCTCACAGTGATTAAGGTCTGGGGGGCTATGGTTAATGGTCAAAACACATAATATATAAACCAACAGAAAATGCAAAAGATAAATAAATTCGTAGAGGAGGTAAAATGCACCGTACCAGCTTTACAGGGATCTTTGTAGTCGATTGCATCATCGAGGTAGGTGAAATTAGTGTCCACAAACTCCCAATCAACCGCCAGAGAAACGCGCAGCCCGCACAGCAGGAGCAAAACTGTAGGAGCGACTTCCATTACTTCTGATCAAATATGCAGAAGAGGTGAAGTTAATGAGCGCTGGTAATTGTAGGAAGAGCAAAGAGTGCAA
>NTHP01000013.1:71518-98832 GCA_003416845.1 Oplegnathus fasciatus | reverse complement strand
CACACACACACACACACACACACCTTTTGCAGACTCTTCCACAGAGCCACCAAAGGGATCAGACAATGACAACAGGTCGGGAAGCATGAGTGAAGACGTGTCTGGAGATTTGAGTCCTTCGATCAGTTTCTCTAAAGGCCAATGAAGAAATAGAGACGATAAAGGAGACAAACATGAGCAAAGTACAATAACAACATCAGCTGTAGCAAAAAAATGAAAAGGGGCCCAAAGAAAAACACTTCCAGTACAGCTGACTGACAGATGAATACAGGCTAAAAGCATAAAGTTGAAAATGTAGCAGGGGTCAAATAGTGTTTAAATCAAAGAATTTACTGACAAAAGAAATTCACGACAACAGATCAGAAATTGGATGTTGTTCTTCTCTAACTTAAATACTTACATCATTCGAGACCTTAATGTTATTTGGTTTGAAACCAGACTGACTGGTGATCATGTTTAGATCATGTACTTGCATTTCATTATTTATTCACAGTATTTTATTATGTATTCATGTTACTAAGGATAAATGAGGACAATCAACATGTTTTTTTCAGGTATTGAAGATATAAAGATTTCTGAAATACCAAGTTTCTGGACTTGGATCATACTTATGTACGTGGACAAAGAAGTAAGAAAAAGACCATACAAAGGCATATTTGTGTGTACAGTGTGGATCCACAGAGAGAGATATTTACCCGGTGCATCTGACAGTTCGAGGGTATGAAAAGGATCAGGGACCACCAACAGCGAGGCTCCTGAATCCATATCAAGAATGGCTGATGGTCTTTCAACTAGGACACAAAAGCAGTGTTTTACAGCAAAGATTTATAATCCATTATAAAGCCTAAAAATGAGCCTGAAAATGCATAATGGGATATTTGTTATTAAAAAGTGGCCATGGGCTGCTTTAAATACAGTTTTTCAAAACAGAATCAGTATGTTTGTTTATATGCCAGACTCTAAGCAACGGTATTACCTTCATACATTTGCCGGGTACAGCAGCAGTACTGTCAGAACTCTTTACATTAACATCATCAGAGTAATGTCATTTAAATGTTGGCATTTCTTTCATTCTGAACAAACATTTATTTTATTTATGTGATGCACATAGTCAGCGCTTGCTTTTGAAAGCTTCTTAAAGCTTAATGGATCAGGTGCATTAAGAGGTTTGACATTACATTATATTCCTTCAGACTCAAACAGCACAATGCATTATGGGCCATCACTACACCAGTGAGGTATTAAAGTGGGGAACAACTTATATATAACAATATCTTTTACTGTAAATCTCAGTCTGAGCTACCTTGCCAAAGAAACAAATCAATCTTTATATTAGCTCTGTTTTGATGTCTACAAACTATCATGCTAACTCGTGCCTTGGCTAGAATCTAAAATGTGTTATGTTAGTATAAACTGTGTTTGTAGAGACAGCGTCAGTTTGTGATGATTTCTTTAAAGAGTCTGTGAAGTTTCATGGGTCCAGGTCCATGCAGAAGACAGAAAAGAAGAAAAACACTGATTCTGTAGACTATCTAAAGGGAAAAGTGAGACCTACCAGTTTCTTGGGGTGTATTATCCAAAGTTGAGGCCTGCAGGCCTGGTATCAACTCCTCAGAAGATGTTGGCTCAATTTCTGACGGTACGTCTGAAAGAAAGAAATTCAGTTATTAAACAGTTTGTTAAATGTACTACACACACACACATACGCACACAAACTTTACCAGTGGGCTTTTTGTCCTCAGTTTTGAATTCCTCTGCAGTGAGGTTGGAAAAGTTGTCATCGTCAAATGGGTTCCATGCAGGCTGTGAGGGGGTGTTGGTGGCACCGCCAGATGCAAGAACAGCGGGTCCAGATTTGCTTTGGTCCTGGCCTGCATCGCCAACACCAAGCTGAACAGGCTGGGCGGTGCTTGGTGGAGATGTAAGTGACCTACAGGTAAAAAACGCACAAAATATCATAAATAAAACAAACAGGGGAAGACTTGAATATGAACTATTCTTCAGGTTTATTCCAGTACACGTGCCACTTACTGGTTGAGGGCAGCGTCTCCATTAGCTCCCTGTGGCTGCTGTGAGGAGTCACTCACTGGAACTCCAGCAACGCCACTCGCCGTCGCGTCACTCGGTGTGCGTTGGTGGCCTCGTTCTTCAGTTGTCTTTGGAGAAGCAGGCGGAGTCTGATCAAAATAGGCATGGAGTGAAGATCAAGAAATATTTCATAGAAGATCTCACAAGTCACAGAAAGTCTCAAATATGTTGGACAAACATGAGTAGACAAGCCATGTTATTAAGTTTTCATTTCAGTCACTGTCGGTGGCAGAAAGTCTCAGGCCAAAGAAACAGAAAAGGAACAAAATGATTGATAGATTTAGAACGCGGATAGTAAATATTATTAAAATACTTTTTAATACTTTTTAAGCAAGTAACTCATAAGGACAATGGATTGATGGACAGATGGATGAAGAGGACACCAGGTCATGCCACTTAAAAGATTATGGACCAATAAAAAGGAAGGAAAAGTAATTCATTCTGACAGCTCTGCAGTGATGATGATGTTCAGACACTGTTTGAAGCTGGATGGTGAGCAGAAGGCCACTTACCGTCTCAGCTGCTTTTTGGCTGATCTCAGTGGAGGCGGGCTGAGGCTGGGCAGCCGATGGCTGAGTTATCTGCTGCTGCTGAAGAGATACGGGCGGCTGACCAGAGGCCGGTTTGCTGGGCGAAGGCTGAGGCGCTGGCTGCGGAGCCTGGCCGGCCTGCTTGCGTCGAGCTGGGCGCTGAGGTGGGGCCGGGCTCGATGGAGTCTGAGCTGCCTGCTGGGAGCTGGCGCTGACCACGGAGGGAGGCGTGGTCTGTTGCTGAACTATTGGCTGTGCTTGTGGTTGGACGTCGGCCTTGGTCACTGGTGACACGACTGCTGCTGCTGTCTCTGCTCCTGCAGCTGCGGCCGGCTATCGCACAAAGATACATGACAGAATCTGCTGTCACTCAAAAGGTTACATTTGCAAACCATCTTAAATAACTTAATGCTCCAGGTCCCAAAAGCAACTGTGAATCTTTTGTGAAAATTGTGTACTGCTGATACAAATGGTTTCAGTGTAATTTGTCAATATGTACCTGTTTCTGTGGAGCCGCAGCCTGACTTGAATTGTTTTGTGATTGGATGAGTGGCAGAACTGAAGTCTGTGCCTTCTGTGACTGCAGAGCTGCAGCTGGCTGAGAGAGGTCTAAGCTGACTCCTGTGGGATGTTAAAAAGAGCACATTAATGAACAGCAGGGGAAAAAATTTAATCTTAATACTTATACAAATTCACAACAATGTAAATATCAAGCAACATGAATAGGTTTATCGAAACATTTGAGATAATGTTCATCTTAAACATAATCTATAAAAGAGAATTATATAATCTGTTGAATGCAGATGAAAGACATCAAAGTGATTTGTAACAGGTACAAAAACTGTGTGGAGAAAATCATTACATAATCACTTTGGGCCTGTGGTTAGATTGCTTTAATTTGCATGATTCTTAACCTGCATACTTGATCTGTTCCTGTTGAAAATTGCAGCATTCAATGTGTGCACAAAGGATTAGAGGGATTTCTGTCTGTATGCACATCTTTATTCAAAAGCTCAGTTTCTTTTCCCTGTGACGAATAGGAGAATATGGACGGAGTGCTGTACGTACCCACAGGCTGAGCTGCACCACCAGGGAGATTAGCCCGCTTGCGAGGGGTGAGAGCAGCAGGCTGGATGGGTAGGATGCCAGCCGCAGGCTGGGTATGGGCTGCTTTGGGCCTCTGGCGAGGGGTGATGGAGGTTTCAGTGGTGGGAATTGGATCAGTCAGTCTGGCAACAAAAGGAGCATGTTGGCCTTCTTGTTAATCATGGCAAATAGTGTTAACGTAATTATTTAATGAGTATCAGAATACTGACTGTACCTAATTACTTCCACAAAATGTAGTGTTACTACAGCTTTAATGGTAATACAATGTAAGCAGGTCATGCTTGCCTGGGCTTAGCCTGGCTCTTCTTTGCTGCAGCAGCCTCACTCGCTTTGATTGGCTCAGGAAGTTTAGAAGGAATTGGAGAATTCTGGATTATGGAAAAAAAGCAAAATCTTTAAAGAAATCTATGTTGATTTTCAACAAGACTGCAGTATCAGTGACAATGGTACACAGACAAAACTTTGGTCTTTGCAGCTGGCAGTAATAATGAAAAATATCATCATAACAAACATTTTCTACTGTATGCAACTGACAGCATGACAGCTGGCTGATCAGGCAGAGACCCTACAGCAGATTCCACTGAATACGACATGAAAATCAATTCCTGATGAGAGAAAGCCGAGCAAATCCAAATATTTCTGCTGACGTTGGTGCTGAGAGAGACTGACCTTCACATTCTGAACAGGGCAGGTCCGCTGAGCTAGTTTAAAAGCAAAGTAGGACACCTGATAGATATCTGGTCTTTTGTCTGGGTCTGGCTCCAGCATGTACCCTGCAAAAACACCAAAAAGAAACAAGAGAGTGACACTCAAAAAGTAGAGAGTTAACAGAGTCAATAAGTAGATATTAAGGCTTCAATCACAAGTGCATGCCTTTGTGAAAACTGAATTTGATGTTGTTGAAAAATAATGAATGTTTAAGAAGGACTAACGAATGAGGCAGTGAAGATCATAAGAGTAGCGGGAGTTATCTGGAATGGTGAAACTGCCATCACAGATGGCCACCTGGCTTTCACCAAAGGGCAGAGTGAAGAAGCACAACTTGTACAGCAAACAGCCCAGCGCCTGGAGAAGACAATCACATGCACACCCCATCACACCAAACACAAACAAAAACAGAAGAGAAGATTAATCAAGAACACCAATAACACACAGTAAGTCACACAACAAATACCTATTCCCCTCTAAATACCAGCTGGTATAAGGTTAAAAACTACGTATTCAACAACTCTAACTTTCTAAACAATCACTAAACTCATACATCTGCTTATCAAGCCTGCAGGTTAAGTATTTTTTCTCTTGAAGACTTGTTTTATTAACCATGGGCCATTATGTCAAACTTGGGTTCAACTGTAAAACACCCAGTGACCGTGAATGATCAGTATATTATAATCAATACTTTGATTATGTTTTAGAGGTATGGAGGCTATAGGGTTTAGTTTTACAAGATATATACAGTGTGTGTTACTGCTCTATGAATCCCTGTCATGTCCTCCTCACTCACCCAGATATCTGCTTTTGTGGTGATAATCTTGTTGTTGTAGAGGTTCACCATCTCAGGGGCACGATATGATAAAGTGGTGTACCTGAAAGAAAACAGGAATAAATAAGTAAGGCTAGAACAGGACAATATTAGTAAGACAACTAGCTGTTTTAAATGTGGCAGTAAAATAAAACAGCCTACACAGTATAATGAGTAATAAATGTGCATAAATGCGAATAAAAGTAGATTTTATCGGTTACAAATAAAATTTTGCATCAAAACATTTACAGTGCTGTGCAGAACAAGATAGACCATATGAGGATGAGGTGAAAAATTCAATTAGTCTATAAAAAACAACAAAGCTGCTACTGAATGAAAAACTGTTTCTGCGTAGTCGTACCTAAAAGGAGCGCTAATGAATGAAAGCTGCAAATATCGCCAAAGCAGATGAAAAGAGGCACAAACTTTTTGATCTCTTCCTCCACGGCGGCCACTCCCTCAGTCTGCGGGCTCTGGAACTTGTTAGTGGCGCTGCCAAAGTCACACAGCACATAATGACCCTTGTCATGCAGGAGGATGTTCTCCACCTGTAGATAAACAAGCGATGAGACTCGCACACAGTCACGTACACGTAGGGCTGCTTGGGTTGTGGGAAACATTGGGTTAAACATGAAAGGACCCAATTTGGACCTTAAGTGGTGCAGTAATTAACCCATTCTGCCACGTTTCTTGCCTCCTGCAACATGTGCAAGCTTCCAATTATGACACGCAGATTTAAGTCACCAAAATGGGCATGTTCCTTTCATTATGCTCTAACACACTCTGACACGCACTTCAATCACTGTCAGTTTTTTTTTAAATGTAAATCAAAATATCTGCACTGCAATAAAAAAAAATCATGTTTCCCTATGGAGTTAATCTACTGACTGACAGTAACTCAAAATTAATGCGACAACCGCACTTGCAGCTGACTGGGCTCTGCAGTAACGGAAAGGTATTTGAAGTATTTTGACAACTGACAATCTCCTCTCGCCTCCTATTAGAGCTATTTATAATTAAACACAGCTCCAGCTCACATAAACATATCAGTCACGATTCTTCAAAAGACATCACAGCAGGGTGATCTACAGTGGGCGCATCCTCTTTGTTGACACGGGATGGGCGGCCTGTCCTATCCTACATGCTGCAGAGCAGAGCATTGCACAGAACACAACAATGTGTCACCTTAAGGTCTCTGTGGATGATGGGTGTCTTGCGCTGGTGCAGGCGAGAAACGGCATCACAGGTGTCACAGAAGATCTGCAGCACCTCAGCCTCCGTGAAGCCGGTCTGCAGCCTCTGATTCATCAAGTTGACCACCTGCCCCCCTGAAAAATGATATCCAATTATATGGCGGCACAAATACTTGTGTGTTATTCCTTTATGACACTGATATTGTTCAGACTCATTGTGTAATAACTGTTTTGTGTTTATCATTCGACAGCACAGCCACACTGCAACACAAATTCATTCTGAAACGGGAAGTGCTATCCAAACTCAAATTCATTCAGTAATCAAAACATGTGCTTGCAGCCACACCCCACTTCCCTTCCAGCACTCACCCTTGCAGTAGTCCATAAGTATGAGAACCTCCCATACATCCCTTGATCCCATAGCTGTAATACTGGAGTCCAGATAACCAACAATATTCTTGTGACCAACAAGGTCTTTCTGTAAGAACACAAACACACATTCGAGAGCATTAACAAACCGCTGTGCATAAAGTTTGTACAAACAAGCACAGCTGCTGCTGAGCTGTTGCATAGTGTGCACAATGGTTAGAGCGTGGACGTATAATGACTTGATTTTCTACTTTTTTTATGAATCAGAAAAGATGCCGCAGAAGTGACAAAGTGATTTGCGACACAAAGGAAAAAAGATGGGACAGGTAGGAAATATTTCCATGTTTTGGCTGCGAGGCGGTAATAAAAATTTTAATGCTGTAATCCCTTCGTTCAATCTGGTCAGTGTTTTTGTGATGCAGGGTGAGGCCATCGCCTGCAGAGGGAGCTGCAATGGAGAGCTGAAATCAGGAACCTATTAGGTAATGAAAAAATGTCAAGCACTGCAGCTGAGGTGAAGCACTGTCTGTCTGCCTGTGAGTGTGAGTGTGTGTGTGTGTGTGTATGAGAGCGAGCAAGTGAGACAGAGAGAGAGACAGACAGAGAATGAATGGGTCGGACACTGAGAGGAAAAGAAAACACGTCATATGATGAAGAAGAATGACACCAGACATCATTTTTAAGCCAAATTTTAGGGTCCGTCAGTGTTGGTTTCAAAAGCAAAACTAGGCCCTACGTTGTTACAATGAACTGTATGTAAGTCCGTTGAATGTTTATACAACCGGCCACTTTTTTGTAATTTGACCATCCACTGCTTCCTTCCTTCCTTCCTGAGTGCTCCTTTAAACAGAGAAGAACAATTTCTGTGTGTGAACTCAATAGATGTAGGAGTCCAGCTACAAGAAATGCTTCAAAACTAAGAAATAAGACTTCAAGACTGCTGAATATTTACATTTTGTGGAAGGCTACCACGGCATACATGCCTATTATACACTAAATAAATAAATAAAGAGGTCGGGCAATACAGGGATAGTCTTCATTTTTATTTATAGCAGGGACACGTTCAGCTTTATGTCATGTTATATGAGCAAACACACAGCGACTCAGCGATGAATGCTGAAAAAACAACTGCTCATCAAGAACTAAATGGTCCTTTGAGGATTGATGTTCATACCAATAACCCCTACGCCTCATTCTACAATGCATCTCAGGAGGAGAGCCGAACATGCAAGACAATACTATGAAAACAAAAACAGAGCACACCAAGAACCAGATGAATAAATACAGTACAACCATCCAAACAGCCCTGCTGCAGGCTGCATGTGGACCGAATTCAGCGCTTGTTCTTAGTTACTCTTGACTAAAAAGAGAACTTGCATCTGTAGATTTCTTGGAGATTTGCAGGAACAACCTGAGTTTCAAAAGACATTTGTTTTGTAGCTGCCTTCTCCTGTGGTTTTAACCCCCGCAAGAAAATCACATGAACCCAGTGTGAGAACAAGATTTAATCTCAGCAACTCACCATTATTTGAATCTCGCATTTGCACACCTGCAGATCGTGCTCATTGTTGACATACATCCTCTTCAGGGCACAGCGCACCCCTTGATTTGTGCGCACGAGGAACACAATCGCAAAACCACCTGCAGAGTTGAGAAAAACACCAAATTAAACTGTCACACCTCAAAGAGACGACAGACATGTCACCAAAACCCTGACAGCAACAAACCTGGATGCACACTACAAGATCATTACCAGATTTAACTACAATTAATACAAAATGCATAAGATATTCTAGCATCACACCATTCTCACAAGTTTTCTTAGGGCATCATGATTTTGGAAATTTAGCTGACATGCTCATTGTTACACCCAATTACTTCAACAACTGTTGCAAATTGTGTCCATGCAGCCTTACATCAATACGGACGATCAGGACCAAATGGTGCAGCCTTATAGCGTTATGTATTAGTCATGTCATTGCTGCAGGGTTTACGTAGAGGCCCACATTGAGGCCTAACCATCTGGTATAGCTCAGACCGCAAATTCACTTTGCCGAGTTTAGTTGTGACAGAGTCATCAGTTTCAGGCAGACATTGCGGCTTTATGCTGCATCCTCGACATGACAAGTGTGAAATGGCATTGTGTGGCACCGTAAGTCTGCAAGAGATACCTGAACTTGAACATGCAGGTGGAAGCTGAGGGTTTGCATCCACGTCTGATGCAAATACTGAAGTAGAGGAAGTGCAGACTTTCTGATCAACACTGTCTCCCTTCGTTATTTGCAGACTGCGTTTGAAAATCTCGGCTGATTAATGCTGTGAGGCGGACATAATTACTACAGTCTATGGTTAAGAAAAATAAGAGATTATTAGCTTATGTTCAATCAGAAGCCAATAGTTTGACAATAGTCATTAAGAGTATTTTAACAGAAGCATGTCCAGTACATCACTGCAATATTCTCTTGTTAAATCCTTATACTGTACTTGCATTAACATGTATGCAGTCTGTACAAAAACTACCAAGTACTGTCGGCTCACGTGATGTTCAAAGAAGCTGTTATCACTTATGGAAAACAACAAAAAGATTGCATTCCCAGGTTTTAATTTGTGAATAAAAATCACTTTGTTTTGGTCACGTACAGGCCTCTACTTCGGCATCAGTAATTTGGTACAACAACAACAGCCATGTGTGATCTGCAGCTTTTACTGTACACTAACCCTCCATTCATTCATTCATTCATTTCAAAAAGGGATAAACTGCTCTAACTGTCCGGCACCAAGTAGGTAGGTAGGTAGGTAGGTCTCCATCTCCTTGAATCACACCTCTGAATCATAGAAGAGCGAACAGGAAGCTGTTAGTCAGAGTACAGCTGAGAGAAAGCAGTAGGCCTCTACTGTAGTTTTGCATTTATGTATCCAAGATACAAAGATGCAAAGCTCCATTATTCCTGTGGGGATGGCATAAGGTTACATCCCTGCTCTGTCACGTGACTCCAGCATGCAGGACTCATACTTAACAACACACATGAAAATAAAATAAAAAAAAGGGGAGAGATGGCATCATGTGGGGGGCTGTGCAAACAAACCCTCCTTCTCACCTTCAGCGACGATCTCCTCAACAGTGACTTGGTGCCGCCCGACAGTGAAGGCTCTGCCAATGAAATTTCCGCCTGCATGACTGGACCCGGAGCTGCCACCTCCTCCTCCAGAACCAGGCCCGGAGCTCACCAACTCCCGACGAGAATCAAAGAACTTCCTCATGTTGTCGACAGTGACAGGAGGAGGATTTTCTGCGGCTTCAGATCAGATCACCAAACACCCGTTTCCTGTGCGCTGAATTATTATTGCACTGATAATATAACGCAGGTCAGACTGTAACGAATCAAGCAAGTCTATTAGCAGCCTGAAAACATGCAGAGATGCCTTTGTCACTTATGATGATGTTTGCACAACCCGGATTTTTTTTTTCTCCCCCTTTTGGTGGCAAATTTCCCATTTGCTTGCCAACACAAGCCAGTTGGTGATAGCTAGCTAGAGCGTTTGCGACTAGCTGTTATGTAAGTGAATTACACCACCCAGGAGGCTAAAGCATCTCCGGAGAAAAGTATTTCTTTAGCTATCCATCCAGCTGTTCATGGTCGGCCGCTGGCGATGATAACATTAGGTCCTTCTCCATCTCGTCCAGCCATTACCGAGCTAGCTAAGTGCTAGCTACTTACGCGCTATGACATTTCGTGTAAGGTTATCCAGGTTATCCTCAGAAGATAATGTCTCCGGGTGCGATGTGTCCGACGTGTGGCTTGTGTGATACCGAAAAAATCTTTCCATCCTCAGTCAAGTGAAGCGACCGTTTGATGGCACATAGCTGCCCGTCCTTTTCGCTATTTAATTGCTCCCATTTGCCATTAAACTGTTTTTTTTTTAGTAAGCTAACGCATTAGCGCGAGGCAGCCGTTCATCAACACAAACAAGCGCGAGTCGACAGGAAACTACAACCTCCGTTTGTTTCAGCAGGAGGTAAAAAATAAGAAAGCAGAGCGTCTGACATCTACCCAAACATTAGACAGAGGTTTCAACCCAGCAGCCTAATCTCTGCAACCACAGCAATCTTTGGCTGCCAGCGATATCGCAACATCCTAGCTGTTGCTGTTGACGCGCGAGCGGGATTGTGGGTATTGTAGTTCAGAGCGCAGCTGCAGCCTCCCCTCCCCCTCGCGTTATGTGGTCATATGCCGCGTTCAAAGTCGTGTCGCTCAGCTCGGAAAAAAAACGAGCAGTGGTGGGGGAAAGCGTTCACACCAGCATAGTTTTAGTTTTGAGTCGTATTTATCGGGATTTTCTGGAAGTTTTGATAAAAGAGTCAACAAACCAGCACAGGTGGAAGAAATACTCAGATCTTTTACTAAAGTAAAAGTAGAAATACAGTGTAGAAATACTCTGTAGTATTGAAGTACATGTTTTAGCATCAAAATATACTTAAAGTACAAAAAGTACTCATTATGCAAAATGGCCCATTTCAGAATCATATATATCAGGTTATTGGATTATAATTATTGATGCATTAATATGTTACACAAATCTATGCACGCTGTGTATACTGTGTATACTTTGTGTACTTCGTGTACTGTATATACTGTCCTATCCACCTACATCATGTACATAAAGCTACCTTTTACGGTAATCATATTTATTTAAGCATCTTTTGCACTCTGCACCATTGCGCTACTGTCTTACTGTCTACATTTGTTATTACTGTTGTTGTTTTTATATATAGTATATATTTCATATATATATTTATACCTGTACATAGTAGTTTAATGTTTATGTTTACCTTGTTGAGCTTGCTGTCCTTGTTTTAGCAGTATGTGTGTCTATTTCTGTGTATGTACACTGAGAGCAAAGAAAAACTGGAGTCAAATTTATTGTATGTGTACACATACCTGACCAATAAAGCTGATTCTGAATTCTGAATGTTCATCACTTTAATTTTGCAGCTGGTAAAGGTGGAGCTAATTTTATTGACTTTATATCCCGCGGGGTAGTTTAACCTATAATAATACATCCTAATGTATTAGTTTATATGTATTATTAATATATTTTGTATTAATAATCTAAATCTGAAAAGTAACTAAAGCTGACAGACAAATGTAGTAAAGTATAAAGTAGCATAAAAAGGAAATACTCAAGTACAAATACCTCAAATTTGTACTTAAGCACAGTACTTGAGTAAGTGTACTTTGTTACTTTCCACCTCTGCAAACCAGTGGCAAAAGAGTTGAATAAAATTCTAATATTAACTGTAATTCGGCGATTTGAAAAGAAACTATACATAGTTTGTTTGTATCCTGTTTCACTTGTTCCTCTACAAATGTGTAACATGATTAAAAATAGATAATTTATATGGTGTGAGTAAAAGTACCAATACCACATTGTAAAAATACTCTGTTATAAGTAAAATTCTGTATTGAAAATGTATGAAAAGTATGAAACTATAATCAGGAAAATGTACTTAAAGTATTAAAAGTAAAAGTACTCAGTTCAGAAAAGTGTCCTCTCTGACTGTTACACTATTATATATTATATCATTATATTATTATTACTCATGCATCAATGTAAAAGCAGGATTTTACTGTTGGAGTTGGTTGAGGTGGCGATAATTTTTAACTATTCTGTATCGGACTGCGACTAATGATTATTTTTATTATGGATTAATCTGCTGATTATTGTCTTCATTAATTGCTTGATTGTTTGGTTTGTAAAAATGCTGTCACCGTTACCCAAAGTGACACATTCACAATATTTGTTTTGTTCAACCAACAGTACAAAACTCAAAATTATTAGGAATTAATTAAAAGGACATAACATGTGCTTCGAAAATGACTTAAACATTATCAAAATAGTTTTTGTCAATTATCAATCATTTTCTGTCAGTTGATTAATCGACTAATTGTTTTAGCTTTACTTCTATATACTGTTGGGTAGTTTAATTTATAGCAAAACACAATATTTTATAAACTCTGGCATGAAAAGAAAATACTCAAGTGAATTTGTACTTAAATACTTAGTAAATGTACTTAGTTACATTGTGACTACAGGGTCAGTGATGCGTGAAGGGAAATTTTCTCGTTCTCCTGACAGTCCGTGAATGCAGCAATATCTCACGTGCGCGCTCTAACGTGCACGCGAAGGGAGGATCTTGTTAAACATTTGCATCTCAGTAGGTGGGACGTAAGAGCAGCTAGTAGTGATAAGGGTTAGTTTCCTGGTACTCTGCCGCCGTAGCTACTCTCTCGTCGGGCTTCACGCTGAGTGAATCGTCTCCAGGACAGGTAAGGGGAAGTTGTGCGTCCGGTCAGCCGGGTTCTCGAGGGTGTTTTGCGGCATTTGATTTGACAGAGCAGCGCTCAGACTGAGGCGGTTGGTCCTCTTGTCTGCAGGGTGTGCCCTCTAACTTCATGCCAAGTTAACTGTTTACCAGCTCTGCTGTGCTTCCTGAATCACTTTCGATACGACTTTTTCTTTGTATTTTATCAACGCTATTAAGCTATTCTGAACATGACAGTGTAGATTTGTACATTTCAGTTGCAATAATAACTTTTTAAACATCATTCTGGTGTATTCTAGTTTTTTAGTCTTTGCTTTTAACGTCCCCACTATTGCTCAATTTCCAATGAACTTGCTGACGTTATATGTTGGAGATCCAATCACTTGCTTTCAAAGAAACAAAGTTGAATATAGTCAATAATGCATTTGAGTATTAAAGTCCAGCAACAGGAAAACAATTACATCAAGGATACTTATCCCAGATATAATAAGTCTGTTGGGTTAAAAAAAATGACCTTCAAGCCCTGAAATACACAATACACACAAATGTGATGTTGAGTCCACTGTGTTGGTGCTGCTGTGGTAAATACTGGAGCTATTTACCTGAGGAATAACAAGCTGTTGTTTTGTTTGTTCAGAAGAAGATTTACATCATTCGTGCTTTAGCAACAGGATCCACATTGTCTTTAGTTGCGGTCTGTGGTCCATACACATGGTGTGGAGGTGTCACCTGCCCTGTATTTACATCACAAACCTCTCAGGTGTGGCTGTTGACCTACACACGAGTTCAGGTCACTGTGTTTGATTAGTACATTTCTCTGCTCCTGGGCTCCTGTTTTTGTCTGATTGCAAACTTTTTATTGTGCTTGAGTATAAATGGAGCGAAGTCTTGTCATTTACAAACGTCTGGGCTGTGGACATGCACATTCTGCAGCACTATGGCTCGTAAACTAAATAGGTAATCTCAATAAGTTTCGATTTTGACAGATATACGACGGCTGTATCAGTGTGTAAGTTGATCCCTACTATCAGGAAAAGAAGGTAGACTTGAAACCCCACTGCCGTCGCTCTCAGAGGAGTAATTACAGGTGTGTCCAAACAAACACCAGCTTAATGAGATTAGCTCCTGGGACGCCGGCACAGACGTGGGACACAAGAGAGCCCATGAGCAAATGTGTGTGACGGAAACACTCTCTGAGATGATGAACTGCATACAATATTGATCAGAGGTTGATGAGGGTCACATTCAAAAGTGAGACAGTTTACCGCCCCTAAACCTGATGCTGTGGTTCATTTCTTCTTTTTGCTCCTCGTCCAATTAACAAAGCAGCGCTTGATTATTTATTTGTTCTTTTGTAGCTTTCTGCACCTCCAGTTTGGAAATCCGCACTCTTCCTACAATGGCAGCGGTAAGTCCGTCTCTTAGCTGCTGTTCCACCTGTGCACAGCGAAAAGATTCAACCGTCATGCAATCAACAACATTTACATTTATTTGCATCACCAGTAGAGACTCTGCTGTTTTGTAGGGCCGGGCAGCAATCAAGTATTATGATTTTCCATCTTTTATTATTGTATTGTGATGATATGGTACTGTCGTCATGCACAATTTCTACTGCAACCGGTGATGAAAGTGAAGTCTGCTGTCATGTTTGTTTATACGCAACATCAACACAAATTGTGGTATGAAATGTCAATCAGTATTATTTATTATTTATTGATTAAGTTTGCATGATACTACCAAGCAGTTCAATGCAATTATCTGCAGTTTAGCCTATTTAATGAATGCAAAAAGCCATAATGCAATGTATTCATAGTGTTATAAATCCTTGATTTCTACTAAAATTGCCCAGCTCTAGTTGAGTAAAGTATTCTCCTAATAGATGTGTACGAGTTTGCAATGAATGTCCCAAAAAGACATTTCACAGCTCTTAAACTTTGTCCTGCACTTTGAAATTAAAAAATACATCTCAGTCTGACACATGAATAGACAAATAACTGTGCTGTGTAGCATACTTGCATTATACTTCAGTATTGTGGATGTTATTTAGCCTTTAAAGTTCCTCTCCAGATGTGTTTTAAGACATTTAAAAATACTTTGAATAATAATTTGTTAAAGTTAAGTTCAGTACACTAGTTACACATTCTTAAATACTCATTTGAAAATCAATGGAAATGCAGATATTGTTCGTTTGAACTGCTGGACACAAGGTGTTTGTTATTTCACTGGAAAGTCCGTTCTCAGTGTTTGTGCTAGAAGTTTCACATTTCTATACCAAACTTTTGTAAATGCACGATTGGCTTCCAAAATGGACAAATTCGTGCTCATATTTGTGCCCGCCTTGAACTCAAATTTAAAGAGAGAAACCTTCCACCTTTCTCCAGCAGATGAACGCTTAAACAGCCTTCTTAGTGTCAAACTCGTACATCATTCTGCACAGTGAAGGTCGAACATCCAAGTGAAGTAACAACAAGCAGAGCAGATTTCTGAGCGGAGGGCGACTTTAAGCTTTGTGTCTGCTTATCTTATTTCTGTTTAATAGATAAACGCTTGTAATTTTGTCATTTATGATCAGATTGGAAACCGTGGAACCGTGACCGAGGCGTCTGGTTTCAACCCAGAGACAGACGTCCAGAGTCTCAGAGAAGCCATGAAGGGAGCTGGTGAGTGAAACCGTCATTAGCCAAAGATATGTTTGACCGTGTCATTAAGACTCGGCCTCCATGGGGAAAAAAATGTAATTATTACTTTCCTTGGTCTCTCTCTTCCTCTCCAGGAAAGTTTGAAAAATGAATTCAGCGTTGCTCAGTGCTTGTGTTGTCATGGCAGCTTTAAGTTTTCGAATTCACTCATTCTGCTGAGTGCGCCCTTGCACTTTGCCTCACCTCTACACTTTTCCTCTCCACTCCTGATATGGAGGAAAAAATGAATCCTGACTTTGCTGATCATGCAGAAAGTCGTAGAAAACTAATATCATTATGGGTTGCACTGTCCTGAAGCCATGTTGGCAGGCATGTACCACTCACAGAGTCACATCCTAACAAACAAGAGTATGTAACAGTCACATTTCTCTCACTATCAGCACATTTATGGAGGGGAATGTTGATGCTGTTAGGGTTTGCTAGCATAATCATCTTCCCCTGACTCTAGTTTGAGCTCTATTGCAAACAGATGGTTTCCATGCCGATTCCAACAAACAGCTGTGTGCTTGGGTCATCTGCCTGATTCTTTGTCCTGCACATTAGGGCTGAACCCTTGTTCTCAAATTGAGCTGCAAGAATAGGGATATATGATCCTCACAATTTAAAGATTAATATTGGTTAACATTATTATAAGATTCTCTATATTCTCTGTGTTGTTTCTTGCAGGCACTAATGAGGCAGCTATCACCGAGGTCCTAGCACACCGTACTATTGCCCAGAGGCAGCGCATCAAAGAGGCCTACAAACAAGCCGTGGGGAAGGTGAGGGGTTTTGACTGAGCTGTACTCAAAGGCAGCAAACGAAGTGTATTTGTGAATGAAAAGGCGTTTTTACATCATAAATCAACACTCACGAAGCAAAGACACGAGCACCAGAGGGATTTGAAGTGCACCCTTGATGGAGACTGTTGGCAGCAGCAGTGAATGTGTCATCTCTTAGCCTCTTATTCCATTATGTACTCTCTCATCATTCTTTCACTTAAGGTGGGGTTTTGTTGTGCTATCATAGTGCTGATAATGTGCAAGTTAACCATTAACTGTAAAGCAGAAATGATACCACCTGTAAACAAAGAGCAGGACAAAGAGGGCCTTGTAATGTGCAGGAAAGGGGGTATGTTCCCTCCAATAAAACAAAGTACACTGAACCCACAGATGTACGCTTCCCACTGACTGTCCCTTTGTTTCATGATTATGTGGATCAATATATTAACTAAAAGGGGAACTGTGAGATGCTAATTGTATTGACACGATGAGATAATAACCAGCCCACTTTGCTATGTGCAGCGAGAGGTCGATAAAGTTATCCGAAAGTTCCTCTGAGGAAGCTGCAGGAAAAGCGAAGATTGTGAGAGGAGTCCTCGCAGGCAGAAAGAGTGAGTCATGTTGCACATGGCGACGCCCACATGCGGTCACAAAGGCGGGTTGTGTGGAACAGCTCCTCTGTTCACAAAACTGTGTCCATAAACCACGCCCTCTAGCGGAGACACGAGTCTTGCTGCTGGAATGTGTGACGTCGCGTCCACGCTGGCAGCACAAAAGCCCCCAAACATAAAGCCAGTTTGACTTATTTCAGCGCCAGAGAGGATCAGCTTTCATTACAGAAACATTTCTTGATTAAATGATTGACGTACTGGGAATGACTGGTGGGCTGCTTTCCTGTTAATCCATCTGTTCCTGTCCTCCTGCAGGACCTGGCTGACGATCTGTCCTCAGAGCTGAGTGGGAACTTCAGTAGTGTCGTTCTAGGCCTGCTGATGCTGCCGCCTGTGTACGATGCCTACGAGCTGAGAAATGCAATGAAGGTCAATGAGTTTCTCGTTTACTTGTCCGGTCTTCACAGGATAAGTCTAGTGATTGTCAACAAATCCCATGAAAAGACCCAAACCAGCAATGAATACATCCTCTAACAGCTGTTGTCTGTGTATTGTCCAAATTTTATTCCTCTGTATCATTGTTGTCCAAAAACACATCAATAGAACACGTCATGGCTCTGTGTGACATGTTTCTTCATTACAATCAACCTGGGCACTGTACTTTATTCTGGTAAACCTTTCTGCGGCCGTAAATTCTCATTAATGTGTCAAATGTATATTAATCCACGGCTGAAAATAGTCCCCAACAAATACACAATTTCCTCCTGTTAGTTTGAGTAACTTTTGCTAAAAACTACAGACAGGGTAGGGAAGTCTTTTATGGGATTTGTTGAGAATAACAAAAATATAGAATATTGCCAAATGTATCCTTTACGCTACGTTCCCTTTAGTTCATAAACTTATTTCGTGCATCCAGTCAAAAGCATCCTCATGTCTTTATATCTTGTTTTTAACACACGTCTGTATCCGTTCACCACAGGGGGCTGGAACGGAAGAGGCTTGTCTCATCGATATTCTTGCCTCAAGGTCAAATGCTGAAATAAAAGCCATCACCGCTTTCTACAAGAAAAGTAAGTGTCACTTCTATGAATAGGACTTTCGGACATCAGGTCATGGTATGTCTCGGTGTCCGTTGGTGCCTATGGGTTGTGTATGATATCCGATATTGTCTATCGGTGACTAAGCCTCTGTTCTTTGTTTGGAGATGCAATGACCTCCATTATTGGAAAACAATGGATGGAATAAATTATTCATAAAAGCCATTGCTGCTCTCTATGCGGCAGCTTATTGTTTGCTTATTTGTTCTTCTGTGGTTGCAATGACAGAAGTCGGCAAGTGTTATCAAAGTGGTTTTTAAATAGATTTGTCTTTCAGTGCGTATAAATAAATTGTTATGGTGTAGTGCTTTGTGGTATCACTTACATGTACATGTTTGGTACCAGTTATTATCACAACACAATTATTATAAATGAAACTGTGTTCAGCTGTAAATATTTGCATCTCATTATTTTTAATAATGTCACTGAAAGAGTGACTCATAACTCCTTAAACCTGCAATAATCAGTATTTGTGACTTTTAACATTGAATCACACGGCTGTTTTATGTGAAAGTGGTTTCTCAGAAATCACATAGAAACAACAAATCTGCTGCTCTACTCAGCTTTTTTTTTATCCCTTTTGAGCTCAGTGTTTTAAAGGACAGACAAGTTATCAAGTGACTGGTGAACATAGTTTAACATGTAGCAAGCTAAAGATATCTTCCTCAAGAGTTTGTGAGAGCCAAAACAAACAAAGGAGAGCAAATACTGCTTGTACAGTGTATTCTTCATTAAAACTTTATAAGCCGGTATAGAGCCATTAGCCATATAGTAAGTGGTGGCTGCGTTGCGTATCTGTCCGTTTCAATAGATTTTCTGCCCCACAGTGGCCAAAACTGAACAGGTGTTAGATTACATGCTTTATAGTTGAATTTCTTTGTTATGTTTTTCATGGCAGAATATGAAAAAAGCTTGGAAGACGCTGTGTGTGGGGACACATCTGGAATGTTTCAGAGGGTTTTGGTCTCTTTACTCACGGTGAGCAAACATTAGCCCATAACCTTTTTTAAATGTTCACTAAAATTCAATTTGAAAATGAAAAAATGCTATTATTAAAATAGATTTTAAAAAAAGTCAAGTACAAGTATTCACTCCCTTGTATTTTGCTGAAAGACTTTAGCATTTCATGAGTTCAATTTCCTTTCCACTTTGAGTTAATTTGTAAGAATGAAAGTATTTTGAAATTGTTTTTGGCACACAAGATGACCTGCAAAATGTCAGTAGGGGGGTTTGTTTAGGGAAGAGGAAGCAATAGTCACAAAAACATTTTATTTTCTTTTTTCGATTCTTTTTTTCTGTCTCCGATGTTGTGCAATCCTGCCCTCATTTTCTCTGAAGCAGCTGTGACTTCTGCTTTTCAGGCTGGCCGGGATGAAAGCGACAAAGTGGACGAGGCCCAGGCTGTTCAGGATGCCAAGGCAAGAGTTCAGGTTCTTTTAGATGAAAGTGTGTGTTTCAATTATGACTTTCTAGTTCTTAAATGTTTGTGATTATAGGATATCTACGAGGCCGGTGAGGCTCGATGGGGCACGGACGAGGTTAAATTCCTCACGGTGCTTTGTGTGAGGAACCGAAACCATCTGCTGCGAGGTATTCTCACAGCATATTCACACGCATCAAAAAGTTAAAGTAAAGCAGACTTCATATCACTGGGGTGTGTGTCATGTGAATATACTTCCTTTTACTAAGATTAGCTACAGAAGTCATGTAGTAGACTCTGGAGATTTTACTGACCGTTTGTGGCACTTTTAGGAGCAAACACTCCCTTTGTTGGATCACTTTCATCAACATTTATGTAGCATGTAGCATCATGATAGTTGGATTTATTCTTGAATTAGTGGCACATTTTGCTTCCCCATTAAGCCTGTTGCTTTCTTCCCTCAGTGTTCGAGGAGTATCAGAAGATTTCTGGAAGAGACATTGAGGACAGCATCAAGAGGGAGATGTCTGGCTGTCTGGAGGACGTCTTTCTGGCCATAGGTCTGTCTCCGCTGTGACATGTTCCCTCAAATAGATTGCCAGTTTATAAAGATTCAACCCTGTTTTGAAAGCTGTTGACGTTTGTGTTCAAATGAGCACAGACAAAGAAAAAGCTAGAACTCACAACTCAAACTTTATAGACAGATAATAAAAGGAAACTGCGTACAGTATACAGTAGTGCTGCTCGCTGCTGGTTCACCAAAAGGTCTGTGGGAAGTTTAGTGCGGAAACACACTGCAGTGACTGCCTGGCACCAAAGATGTCACCAAAATCTATAAAAATGAGGAAACTTGCGGCTGTTGAAGCTCTTGTATTGTGACCCAAATAATAGGAATGCCTGTTCAAATTGAATGTAATCCAACACAGTGCTTCACAACAGCAATAAATAATGTTGTGGAGCATCCGAGAGAGTTGATATAACTCTGTGGTCATTTTTGAGTCTGCAGTTGTTGATGTTTTATGCCCTTTATTGTAAAGCGTCTCTTTTATTTTGTCCACCCTCTTATTATATACCAGTGAATGTATCGTATTCATGTTGTGAAAGGGTTGCACCTCATGTGCTGGGATTTGTCTTTGCTTTACAGTGAAATCCATAAGGAACAAGCCGGCGTTCTTTGCAGAGCGACTATACAAATCAATGAAGGTATATTTCATACTTCTGATGGAGCTTCTATACTGTAAAGTGTTGTCACTACACATTCAATGTGTGTGTATATCATGTTTTCATTGGGTTCATTAGTTATCTATACTCATAATTACAGTAGTAGGTACATCAGCCATAAGAAAAGCAGCATGTTATCATACTGTATGTGGTCAAAACAAGCAGGGGCAAAGTCTAACGCAGTGTAAACACTGCTTCTGTCTCTTGTCAGGGGCTGGGCACTACAGATAGTGTGCTCATCAGAATAATGGTCGCCAGGGCGGAGATTGACATGCTGGACATTAAGGCGCAGTTCCTGAAGATGTATGGCAAGACTCTCCACTCCTTCATCAAGGTGAGGCACTAAAAACAAGGGGCGGGAAACACTGTAGTCAGCAAAAGCTTTGCAATACATCAGCTGTGATATAATAATGATAATAATTGCAGTTCTAACCTTGTAATGCCTTAATGTAGCTTTGAACTGTAATGAGACTTCAATTTATCACTGCTTTCATTTCATTTGATGAGCTAAAGTCGTGTCATGAGTGATGTTGTCTGGTTTTTCAAAGGTCTTGGAATCTGAATACGAATTCAGTGTTGAATCAGTGTTTGTTATGAGCAGTTATTCCCCACACTGGTCCTTTTGAAGTCTCACAGATCTTTCTCTCACCGTGCAGGGAGACACGTCTGGTGACTACCGCAAAATCCTGCTGGAGCTGTGTGGAGGCGAGTAGAAGAAACATCAGAGCAGCATCCAGCTCAGTCTTAATCCTGCAGACCACATCATGAGCTTTTTTTTTTCTGTTGATGACTTTCTGTATCTTACCTTTTTATTCTTCCGCGGCCTTCACATTTCTGATTGACCACAGTGCCTCGTTTTAATGTTTGTACTGTAATACCAATTAAACCAAAGACCAGTGACCTTTTACACATGTCTGTGTTTTTGTTATTGATCCCGAGTTAAGGATTAATTAATGGTATTAGTTAGAGAGAGATATATATATGCTTCTCACATCTTTAAGGACATAAAAGATGACTGTTATTGGCCTCCAGCTGCCGGTCTTGTTCATCACTGTCCAGTCACTGAAGTCCATTTGTTTAATTAGTAGCAATTCTTCATTTGTTAAGTCAGCCCTTCGTCATTTGACTCAATTACATCAACGGGATGCTAGTTTGATTTGGGAGGCAGTAAAGTGTGCTCTAATCAAGTTAAGGAGGATGTCCCATAGCTCATACAGGCGTGCAGCTCCATCTCGGAGCAATAAGCCTGGGAAATAATGTGCAGCGGTTGTACTCAAGATGACCACTAGGTGGAACCAAAATAACTCTCTATGAAGTCAGTGTGAAGCAGCTGGGTGCCCAGCAGTGCAGGAGCATCTGTCAGCATCCTTTATGTTTGTAAATAGTGCAGCGCTCAGTGTCATGTTTTTCATTGAGCTTCCAAATATGGCTCATCTGCAATTTTGTTTCTCAGTCAAACTCTTGTGATGTAGAGTATATAGCACATTCTTTCGCAGTCCTTGGTCAACATAAGCCTAACTCTTCTGTAGTGAACATGATAGATACTTGATTTGTCCCCGTGGGGAGATTGATTTGCAGCACAATCACAAGGCATTTCACCACAACATCACAAAAGTTACCGCTAGACATACAGATGGGTGACAAAGGAAAAATCAACATAAAGTGTCTTAGTAAGGAACAGAACAGCTTTAATGGGCCTTGGCATTGATTCTACAAGTCTCTGAACTCTACTGGAGGAATGAACACCATTCTTCCAAAAGATATTCCCTCATTTGGTGTTTTGATGATGGTGGTGTTCAATTGGGTTGAGATCTAGTGACTGCGAAGGCCATAGCATATGATTCACATCATTTTCATACTCATCAAACCGTTCAATGACCCCTTGTGCCACTGTGGAAGCATGTGTATTGAGAGATGCAGACTTCACTGCAAAATCGACTGTGACTCGCTTAAAGGTGTGGTCTATGATTCTGGAGAAAGCTTGTTGATATTTGAACTCAGCAGCCAAACAAACACACCCCTCCCTTCAGTGCTCCTTCAAACTCGCGAGAGTAACACACAGCATTAGTTTGTCCTATGCATGAGCACGAGTTGTGACATATTATACCGAAGTGTTTAGTGGAAACGTGGCTAAAGCATCAGTATTTGACGACCTGGGTTGGTGGCGTTACCCGAGTCACTCTGTTTGTTTCCCGTTTACAGAGCGAGGGCTATGTATGAACACCGGACTTGTTTTTTTAGCGCATACACAGAACGGACAGCTAGCGGACCGTAAGGAGATATTCACTGAATTTGACAAAAACTATTTTGGATTAGAATCATAGTCTACATCTTTAATTCTAAACTGATTTTCATGAAATTTGATTTGTTATAAATTTGAGAAATTGAACATACTGGTTACTTGTTGGAATTAAATTCAGTTACTGGGGGCAAATCTAATCAGCTCTATGCCAAAGGAGGGGGGATAGGTCTTAATAGGACCACAGTGTGTTTCACACACACATTATGTTACACGTGGCATTTGTTGCGGGAAGATAGGATAGAGGGGATCTTATTAGGACCGCTAAGACCGCTGGTTGCTTGTCGGAATTAAATTCAATTACTGCGGGCGCATCTAATCAGCTCTATGCCAAAACCTTATTTTATCAGGTAATCTCATTGAGATCAAGATCTCTTTCACAAGAGAGACCTAGGCACAGCAGATAGAAAGAAAAACAAACATAGCCAGACATACCAAAATTACATAGAGCATTTGTTATAAACGTGACAAATTGAACATGATACTGGTTACTTGTTGGAATTAAATTCAGTCACTGGGGGTAAATCTAATCAGCTCTATGCCAAAGGAGGGGGGATAGGTCTTATGAGAACCGCAGTATGTTTCACACACACGTTATGCGTGGCATTTGTTGTAGGGGAAAGATAGGATAGAGGGGGTCCTATTAGGACCACAGTTTGTTCAACGTTATGTTACGCATGGAATTGTTACATGACTCCGGGGTGATAGAAACCCATATAGAAACGTAGATACCTCCTACTGTATGTCGCTGCTTTGCCGTCGGCGCGGTCGCCATATTGGAGTGGTCGAGATCCGCTAGTAAACAAATACAATGTGTACTGAGAGATGCAGACTTCACTACAAAATCGACTGTAACTCGCTTAATTCTAAACCGATTTTCATGAAATTTGGTTTGTTATAAACGTGAGAAATTGAACATGATACTTGTTGGAATTAAATTGAGTTACTGTGGGCAGATCTAATCAGCTCTATGCCAAAACATTAAACTTCTGAATACAACCTGTATTTAATCAGGTCAAGATCTCTTTTGCAAGAGAGACCTGAGTACAGCAAATAGAAAGGAAAACAAACACAGCCAGACATAACAAAATGACATATAGCAATCACAGACATGACTAAATAGATTTGAAGATGAATGTAGTGGCAATTTTTATCATGTCAGTTTAAGCCACAAGGTTAGTTTGTTGTTTTGATGCATTTCTATTTCTTAACATTACACTGTGCATCCATCTCAAATTGAAAGGTTACTCACAAATCCACACAGAGTCAGACTTTGTCTCTCCAAGAAGACATCAATAATCCTCCTTTTTTACACAGCAAGACTGCATCTTACAAAGTAGAATCCTTCTGTTGAACAAAATTATAATCCAAGGGAGTATCCAAAAAATGTATTTCACAGAAAGGTAAAATATTCCAAATTAACAGTCAAAAAATCTTCTCCATATGGAATTGTTATTTATTCCTAGATTTATTTATTTATGTTCTTTTTCAGTTATGACTGACTGTCAAACTAGATAATAAAAGTTCTATAGCATTCATTCTCTGTATGTATTTGTTCATGTTTTACAAAGGGTTTAACCTGACCCAGGCCATACAACAATAATAGCAATCATATCACATCCATACATACACATATATATTTTTTTTATCACATCGGTATCGGATCGGTACTCTGTATCAGCTGATATGCAAGTTCAGATATTGGAATCAGTATCGGGAAGGAAAAAATGGTCTTGGAACATCTCTATCCCTCACTCCCATCCCACATTAACTCCTGTTCTATCATTGACAATTTTAAATAAAATTTAAAGACCCACTTTTTTTCTCTTCCTTTAGTTCAGTCTGAGGCTGCCCCGTGGTTTTTGTCAAGTCCCCTCTCAACTCATTTGTAATGTCCTCTTACTGCATTTTAATCTGTTGTTGGTTTTGTTCTATTCTATTATATCTATTACTTTGATTCTGATTTTATCATGTTAGTTGTTTTAGGTTTCCATTTTTAGTCTTGCCTTCTCTGTATTATTGTATTATTTATGTGTTATTGCCTTTTATGCCTTTTATCATGTATACCTGTATTGAGGAAGATTCTAACCCATCTGCCTCGACTGGAAAGCACTTTGGGTCAATTCCTGTTGTTTTTAAATGTGCTATATTAATAAAACTGACTTGACTCATGTTGAAAAGGAAATGGTATGGATTTGATGTAACAGTTTTGGTGGTACCAACTCCTGGCGTAGAAAGTCCTTTAACTTGACAAAGGGAGCCAGTGAAAAATGTAAACTGTTAATGTTACTGGGAATACTAGCACAGAGCCCCCGATTGCCTGAAATGTAATCATGTATAGGAATATTATATATAATATATTAATATAATTTATTCCATACTATCGTGGTCTTAAATGGAAATTTTATTAGCTATAGAAATATTATATATAATACATTAATATAGTATCATAATTTATTCCATATTTTTGTGGTCTTAAATAGAAATTGTATTAGCTATAGGAATATATATATAATACATTAATATAATATCATAATTTATTCCATATGTTTGTGGTTGTAAAAGGAAATTTTATTAGCTATAGCAATATTATATATCATACAGTGACAGCATAATTTATTCCATATTTTTGTGGTCTTAAATGGAAATTTTATTATCTATAGCAATATTATATATAATACATTAATATAATTTATTCCATATTTTTGTGGTCTTAAATGGAAATTTTATTAGCTACAGGAATACTGTATATAATACATTAATATACTATAATAATTTATTCCATATTTTTGTGGTCGTAAATGGACATTTTATTAGCTATAACAATATTATATATAATAAATTAATATAATATCATAGTTTATTCCATATGTTTGTGGCCGTAAATGGAAATTTTATTAGCTATAGCAATATTATATATGATACAGTGATATCATAATTTATTCCATATTTTTGTGGTCGCAAATGGAAATTTTATTAGCTATAGGAATACTATATATAATATATTAATATAATATCATAATTTATTTCATATTTTTGTGGTCGTAAATGGACTTTTTATTTGCTCTAGCATTATTATATATAATACATTAACATAATATCATAATTTATTCCATATTTATATGGTCGCAAATGGAAATTTTATTAGCTATAGCTAATAACTGGCTATAGCAATATTATACAAAAATATAGTATTTATTGGTGTGAATGCTGGAAGCTATGTTCTTCTATGCACGAACATTCTATTTATTATTATTATTATCATTATCATTATCATTATCATTATCATTATTATTATTCCACCACGTTTTTTACAACTTAACTACTTCCACATTTTTCAGCATAGAAACTTCATTCAAACATCAAAATATTCAGCTCAATTAGGAATGGTGAGCTATTACTTTTCTCATTGATAGCTTTCATACTTTCTGAAATATTCATTGTTTTCCGGGAAATTTTCCTCATTTAAATGAATGGACACTTTTTCATGCATTTTCAACTCTTAACTCCTCATTAATACTTTCAGCTCGAAACTCCATTCAAACACCAAAATATTCCACATCTTTCAGGCCTTCTGGGTATAATTCAACTTTTCGAATCCCATTAGTAGTTTTAAAAATATTCAACTTTGTTTGAAGTAAAGTTATAATGGGAGTCAATAAGAAATACCTTCAAACTCACTCATCTTCAACCTCTTCCCTCATTCATACATTCACATAGAAACTCCATTCAAAGTTTAAAACGTTCACAACCCTTGGAACTCTCTCACATTAATTCAACTTTTTCATATCATTCATACTTTTTACACAATCGCAGTTCAAGTTTCATGAAATTTTCAGAGCTTCTGAGCTTTTTGCATTAGTTTATATGGGGCAGAATGTTCACAGCTAGAGTGGGGGACATAACTGTTAGAGTGGAGAGGAGCTGTGAAACTGTCTAAAAATTTTCTCTTTAACCTGCACTCAATCTCACAGTTTTCGTAGGAAAACTTGTGCCGGTCGCAGTGATGTGACTACGGAAGGAAACAGACTTAAACTTTTGGCTGTATGAACCTCCAAGCGACAGGACCACC
>NTHP01000013.1:20645-35312 GCA_003416845.1 Oplegnathus fasciatus | reverse complement strand
TATATGTATGTGTGTATATCTATATATGTATGTATATATGTATGTATCTATATATATATGTGTGTGTATATATGTGTATATATATGTGTATGTATGTATATATGTGTATATGCGTATATATACACACACACACATATGTATGTATATACATATAAATGTGTGTATATATACACACATATATATGTATGTATATATGTATATATGTATGTGTGTGTATATATGTATGTGTATATGTATATATGTATGTGTGTATGTGTATATATATGTATATATATATGTATGTGTATATATGTATGTATATATGTGTATATATGTATGTATGTATATGTGCATATATATGTGTGTATATACATATATATATGTTAATATGTAAAAGTTTGGTGATGTCAATGGGTCACGGGCTTGATNTGCAAGCAAAGGATTTGCAACTAAATATTAAGTCTTATTCACTTTAATCTATTTTAAGTCTATCTGTTCCAATACTTTTGCTCACCTAAACATTATTTGAAACCCGGCTTTTATTTGAGAAAATACAGTATCAGGCTTAGCCTGTATTATAATAGTGGCATAAAGTGAAGAGAAAAAGACAATTAAGCCCTAGAGAGTACTTGTGTGCGTTATAAGAAATAAATTACCTTATTACAAGGCACAAAATAGGGAGATATTGAATTTGTTAACACTTCTTACATGTTCAGCTTGACTGTGGCAGGTTGCCAATTGTTTTACTATACAGCTAAGACATGCCTCAAAGGAATGCAAAGGACGTACAGCAGCATTGAGTCAGCTGTGAGCATGGAAGCAGAAGTAGCTTTTATGACCTATTTGTATTTTTAATTTTTTTGACGTGCATCTATGGTAACGTTGTTGAAGGGCCGCAACTAATGATTATTTTAATTATCGATTAATCTATACATTATTAAAAAAAACCTAAAGTTTCCTCTATAAAATGTCAGAAAATAGTAAAACAATTTCACAATTTCCCAGAGATTTAGATGTTTTTGTCTTCATGCTGATCATGATATTTTATTTTAAAGGAATAGGGAAATGCACTTCTTCATTTTCACTGTAAAAAATGCTACTTAGGTAAAACTCGAACAAATTGAGATCAATAATATACAGTAACTAAGACTTAAAATTGAGCAGAGCCTACATGACAAAGCCAAGAAAATTAGTTCAACCAACTTTGTTGAAGTGAGCATATCAATTACATCAGAGGTGATAGCATCAACTGCAATTGTCACATTTTAACATTAGCACTCTTCTTTTTCTGTGTATCACATCAAATCTACATGGACTAATTATTTAGCATTAACACAATTCACATTTTAACAAATAAAATGAAATTAAAAACAATTATAACGTTAACATTCAATCATTTATGTCAAATACCCAAATACATAAATTCTTGTTAGTATCAGTAACTTCCTTTTAACACAGCAGAGGAAATTTAAACATTGTTTAAACTTAAACATTGTAAAGCAAATCAGAGGTAAACGACTTCTGAGACATTGGAAGAAATGGCTTAACCTCTGTAAAATTTCAGTTTAGTCATTTACTGTAGCTAGAAAATACAGCTTGCTTAAAAACCTTCACAGCTCCTACACAACTCTCATTCTGGAGCAAAGTTGTCAGTAATCGCAGTCTCCAAAATGACAAACCTCTGAAAAGACATTCATTTAAAACACAGTCAATTAAACCACAAACTTCAAAAAGAATTCCCCTCACCATTAACAGAAAAAACACAGTAGTACACGGTATGAAGGCACATGCTGGAGCCCACAGTACGAACACATACTGGAGCACACAGTACAAACACGCATATGGGAGCACACAGTGAAAAGAGCCTTGCACAAGCTCTGTCAAGCCAACTGGCATGTTTGATTATCGATGCCAGGCTAATGCACTTGTAGGCTGATTCAGCTTCAGTGTGTTTAGTCTCAGGAGTTTGAAAAGTTTGGAAAGATACTTCAGACTGTGGCATATGTCAGTCTGAGGAGAATGCGCCACATTATCAAGACCAGTCAGAACTGAAGTTCCCTCAATGATGCTGCTCATTCTGCTTTTTATGGTCCCCATACATATTACTGTCTGCTGTTTCCTATAAGACACACAAATAGACCGCGATTATTATAATTACACATATACTGTCACACTATTATGAAAGCACAAATTAGATCGCAGAGATGTCAGCTGATTGAATTCAGATGATGCTTCATTTCTTTAGTCTTACTGGAGTAAAACAACATATTTAAAAACATGGTCAGCTACATGCTGAAAAGGACACATCCCAACAGAAGGTCTCAACGGAGCAACTTTAGTTTGAAATCATTTTGTAAACAAAAAAAAAATGTACTTGTTATCAAACAACAAACTACATTGAACAAAAATATAAACGCAACTCTTTTGTTTTCGCTCCCATTTTTCATGAGTTGGAATAAAACGACTTTTCTACGCACACAGTAGGTATATTTAAGTTTGTTCACAAATTTGTTTAAGTCTGTGTTAGCGAGCACTTATCCTTTGCCAAGATAATCCACCCACCTGACAGGTGAGCTATTTTACCTCACCCACGCCGATGACCCACATCAGATATTAGGTTTTGCCACTTCTGATGCATGTGCCAAGTTTCGTGAGTATTGAAGCACCCCAGCACCTCAAAAATGCTAAAAGTAATCAGTAATTTGGCACTATAGAGCCGACTTGCCTCGCCCATGCCCATCGTGATATCAACTGAAATATTTACCGAACATGTATGCAAAGTCGAAAAATTTCGAAAAAATGTATTATGTTCTTTAAGATGAGAGCAATGATCCCACCAAATTTCGTGAACATCGAAGCACTTATCCCAACCCCAGCGTGCGTTTGGGGGCGCTTTAGAGCCCGCTGGCCACGCCCAAGCCCTGTCACTGCAGAACTTTGTCATTTCCGCCAGGTCTGACGTGTGTTTTTGAGCATCCTAAGCCCCTCAAAAATGCGTTTCCGTATCGGGAATAATAATAATCTCTACAAAAACAATAGGTTCCTTGTGCTTTCAGAACCAGGGACCGTTGGACCCAGGCACTTTCATGCTGGGGCCCTAATAATAATCTCTACAAAAACAATAAAACAATAGGTTCCTCGCACTTTTAACGGTCCCTGGCACTTTTGTGCTCAGGCCCTAGCAATGCAGGCCCGAGTCCTGGCTTGGTCCTGGCTTGGCCTAAAACAAATGGCTGCTTCACCTGCTAGTGCAAGCCACCAGAATAAAATGCACGCAATGTTAGACGACACAACAGACGAGGAATGGTGGGGAAAGACTGGGTGGATTTCAGGCTGGATGTTGGAACAGTCCAACACAGTGCTCCGGCAGGCAGCAAAAGATCAGAATGAAGCCATAATGTTAGCAGGCTGGAGACATCTAGCTACTCCTCACAGGTTCCAAGGAGAGTTCCCTGGTCCTCTCTGTCTAATGAGTACAAATGTCCGTCTCCTTGGTCACTTTGATCAACCAAAAAAGGACTTGCCTGTCTTGAGTAGAGTGTAATTCCCAGCAGACTCCATGCACAGCTGACCCCAACAAAGTCCAGCAAAACAAAATTGGTTCTGTCAGTGCAGGGCTGGTCATTAAACTAACTTTTGATTTAAGCACTTTCATGGAGTTTTGTGAACTCAACTTGTAACAAAGTTTTATAAAACGCAATTTCGCTTCTGGAAATAATGAGTTGTTGATATCTTGTCACTTTTGAATTGGATGCGACTTAATACCCAATGATATTCAATTTACAATTATATAAAATGGAACAGAAAAGTAGCTGATCCTCACATTTTAGAAGCTGATACCAGAGAGTGTGTTCTCATTTTTGCTTGATACTCTACTATATTTAATCAATTATCAAGAGTTGTTGCAGATTAATTCCCTGTCAGTTGCCTAATTAGCTTAATCTATTATTAGTTTAATTTCAGTGTCAGTGCCCAGGCCCAAGGAATTCTTCTTCTTCTTATTTCACACTTTGAGTGCAATTCTGAGGGGCTAGACATTCTCAAAAACTCATGAAAATTGGCACACACATCCCCAGTGCGTTATATTGAAATCTCATATGGGTCTTGGCTTAGGACGTGACAAGGAGGCTCGAGAGAGCCCTTTACAGACGAAAACCAATTGCTTAGTTTCACTTATGGCTGAAATTTGGTAGGCACATCTTGCAGCCATGCCTTAAACCCAACAGGAAATCGGCCATTTTGAATTTAGTGGTCATATTTGACTTGATTAGATCCACCTCAAATGAGGTCAGGAAAGCCTCAAGACCTTGATGATGCTTTATTGTGAAGATTGTGAGTTTTCGTCAAATGGCTTTGCCCTGCCGGCGTGGCGAAATTTGATGTGTCGCCATGTAACTCGACTGTACATGGTCAAATCTGCCCCAAATTTCACTTGCTTCACAAGATACCAGGCTTGAAGACATCTACATGCCAAAATTCACTCATACCCACAGCGCCACCTACTGGCAACAGGAAGTTAAAGGCTCTATATTTTAACGTACTACTCCTAGCGGGTTGACCATATCCCCTTCAGATTTGGTCAGTGAAATTTTGAGACCTTCACGATGCTACATTCCAAATCTTTTGAGTTTTCATCAAACGCTGTTGCCATGGTGAAGCATTATTTGCTATCCAACAGGAAGCTGTTTTTGAAGGGCTAGGGATGCTTGAAAACACACGAAATTTGACACACACATCAGAAGTGGTGAAATTAGATATCTGATATGGGTTTTAGGCTTGAGTGTGGCAAATTGGCTCCATAGCACCCCATTCAAAAAAGTAGCCCTCACAGCACGTTTCACCTAGATGTATGAAATTTGGTAGGTACATGTAACATCCCAAGACTTAAAACAAGGGTCACGAAAATTGTTGACCGACCTTGTGTAACGACACCGCAGCTGCTGCCGGCCTCCAGTAATGAGACCACGACTGTCACTCCCCCCGAGGTGCGCAAGAGTGCGAGGGCCCGTTCAGCGCTGCTTGCAGCTTTAATTTCTTCTTGTTTCTTCCTGGCAGGATGCAGATAACAAGGTGGAACGTACTTGGGGCGACTGCACCGTCCAGAAGAAGTACTCCCATGTTGACCTGGTGGTCATGATTGATGGCTTTGATGGAGAACGGGGGGCTGTTGTGGCTGGGAGCAGAGGTTACTTTCTGAAGGTGAGTTTAAATATAATCTTCCAACACATGCAGGTCATAAACAAGTAAATGACTGCAGACAAGCACAAACAGACCAACATTCTTTCTCCTTTTTAAGCTTTTTTGGCTGGACCGCAGCGGGCCAACCCTACAAACGCGAAAGTCTATCACTGAGTGAGTGACTGAGTGATGAAGTTACACGATTGGTTGGCCGAGCGTTTGAGTGTACTCATTGGCCGTTGTTCTTTCAAAATGAATCGGCAGGAACGTTTGTTACGTACCGTAACGCTATAAGTACAGGCGCAACCCTCTAAAGCTGCTGCTAGTGGGTTTATCCCTCGCTCGTGCTACACTGACAGACGGCACACCCTTTCCATGCCGTGTGATATGTTACCTCAGTGCACTTGAAGAAGAAATATTACTGGGACCACAACAGAAAATTACAGATGAACACTTAATATCCAGGAATTCACATTATAGACACGAAAAGTGACTATGCCTGTAACAATTTGGCCACAATATAGTACATTGACCATACACGGTGGAGCCATATACTAGGTTTCGACCTAGTCTTGTTTTTCTCCAAAGAACAACCGTGACCGCCATTTTACTTCCTCTCCTCCGTTGTGTTCAGGGGCCGCTGGTGTTCCTGGAGCAGGCTCTGATCAACTATGCCTTAAGGATTCTCCACAGCAAGAATTACACCATGCTGTACACACCCTTCTTCATGAGGAAAGAGGTCATGCAGGAAGTCGCCCAACTCAGCCAGTTTGATGAAGAGCTTTACAAGGTACGGAAGCTTTCAGTGAACTACTAAACCTTTTCTATTTAACTATTATTTAACTTAAACAAGGTTGTCATGGATGCCACAACTGTGAAGAGGGATATTCTGTATTCGTTTTTTAGCAGAGTCTAACAAAGTTGCTGTATACGGTTCACTGTTAGGTTAGGTTTGATAAAATTAATCCAAGCGTGGTGTGAGGTAATTTTACTGGATTTCAACTCTTGTGGTTGTACTTAAGGAAAGCTTGATGAATATCGTGATAATAATGTGATATTTCTGACCTCAGTAACCATAGGATGAAACATACGGTCCCTGGCACGTTGATTGAAAGTGCGAGGAACCTATTGTTTTTGTAGAGATCATTATTATTATTATTATTAGGGCCTGAGCAGCGAGTGCTGCCAGGACCCTATTGAAACTTAAGGAATTATTATTCTTTCACACTTAAATCGCATTTTTCAAGGGGCTAGACATGCTTGAAAACTCATGAAACTTTGCTCACACATCAGTGCGAAGTGGCGAAAATGGCATTTGATATGGGTCTTGGCTTAGGGCGTCTTGCGACCCCTACAGACAGCCACAACCGGTATGTTTCACCTATATGGCTGAGATTTGGTAGGCACATGTATCATGTCCAGACAAACAAAAAAGCAAATTGGTGTCCTGCTCTAAACCCAAGAGGAAGTCGGCCATTTTGAATTTTGTAGTCATTTTTTGCGATTTACAAGCTCCATACTTTCACAAACTCCTAGAATATTAATCAGATCAACTTCAAATGTGGGCACTGCACTGTAAAAACCTTAGCGATGAAAAGTTGTGCTAATCTCGAGTTTTTATTGAATGGCGTGGCCTTGGCGTGGCGGCCATTTTGCACGTTTTGCCATGAAACATCAAGTTGTTGTAACTCGAAGGTACACTGTCCACTCTGCCCCAAACTTCACATGCTTGATAAGAGTCCCGGACTGAAGACCTCTACATGCCAATATCCAGTCATAGTCATAGTGCCACCTTCCGGCAACAGGAAATGACATGTTTTAGACTCTGATGTACTCCTCCTAGCAGGTTGTCTAGATCCACCTCAGATGTGGTCAGAAACATTACCTACAAATCTAATCATTCAGCCGAAAAAATTAATGAATTTATAATAATATGTATTTATTATTTTGATTAGATGTTTTAAAATGTATAATTGTTATTCATTTGTACGGTTTCATATTTCAAAGATTTTGGATGATTATTATTACATTGTTGTATATATATACAGTTGGCCTACTTAATAAATTTACTGCAGTAACGATTTTTGTTCATGCCTATTCTTATGCAAGGCTTTTCATTTGCAACTCATCAAAAATAGGATGCAGTAAGGTAGACTCGGACAGTGGCAGCCTCGGTCGGTAGGTGGTCCTTGTTGCCAAAGGAAATTTCTACGTCACCCCCATCATCTGCATTTCCTTCCTCCACTAGGAAAATAGATCTATAGAAAAATATCAAAAACAACCAAATTAAATGGATAGCGGCGCTATCCATTGTTTCTGCATTTTACTCATGCTTTGCCTATATTCTTAGATTTATGTTGCTTATGTTACCTATGTTCTTACGTTTATGTCTGTTTTTATATTTTGTCTTTTTAAGCACGTTGAGTTTACTTGAAATGTAATGTTACTTGTAACAAAATGTGCTATAGAAACAAAATTGCCATTGCTGTTGTTTCAGTACCATGGACAGCGCTGATTGTATGGGGTGCGTGTGTAGGTGCAGCGCTGTCTATAGGACTGAAACGGAGCAGAGGACATCGATAGACTGACAGACAGACAGAACATGTCACTTAGTTCGGTTTCTTAGCCTTCTTGCTTTTTGAGGTGACATATAATTGGATACCTTTTTGCAAACAGGCCCATCGGTTCTTCAGAACACCTATGCACCGCTCCACCGCATTTCTGGTCTTTGTGTGTACTGAATTGTAGCGCTGCTCACTGACACTTGCTGGATTTAGGTATGGGTTCAGAAGCCATTTTCTCAGGGGATACCCTGAGTCTTCCAGCAACCTCCCGGGGTATCTTCCTGCCTCGAAGTCTCTCAAAGGCTAGAGGATGAAGCTATCATGCTTTGCCCCTGGCCATTTGATCACAGGATGAATAATAACAAGGTCAGCATCACACACAATCTGAGCGTTGATTGAGTGGTATCCCTACCTCTTCACAAAGTCATTCTTGTTGTCTTTGGGTCCTTTTATTCTAATGTGGGTGCCATCTACAAGTATGTCAAGGAAACAGGCTACCTGGTAGAGCTTCTGATAGGTGATGTTTTGTTGCTCAGGCTGAGTTGGAAATTTAACAATCATTAAAGCGCTGGCATAATGATAGTGCGACTGTTCTTATTGTTCGACACACAGTAGATGTATGCCCTTGAATTCAAGTCTACAATGAGGTCACATGTACAGTAGAGGTCGCGGGCTTTGTGCAATACACATTTATGCTGTGGTTTGAGGTAGATGTTATATGTTAGATGTGGTAGTTATATGTTACTCGTGTTTTAGGCTTGTGGTTTTGCTCTGAATGTGCGTAGTGGCTGAATTGTGGATGTTCTGTGTGGCAACTTGGAGTCCAGAACAAATTTCCCCATGGGGACAATAGAGTATATTCTATATGCTATAGAATTGAATCACCAACCAAGTTTTGAAAGGATACAGTGGCAAAATATCTCAGTGCCAGACACACTTGTAAGGAAGGACTTAAGGCCCCGTTTCTGTCCGTTTCATGTTGCAAGTCAGCTGCCAGCAGGTCTGTTATCCTCAGTATCTCCACTCGTGGAAACCGAAGGTGCGAGTACAGATCAAAATCATCATACATTTCCAAGGGGTGTAATTGATCCCAGAGTACTTCGGTGCTTGGGCCCAAGTAAATAAATTGCCACTTGTTCCTCCTTCTGATGCCCTATACATGTTTACCTCAGGTCATTGGTAAGTGCAGTGAGAAGTCAGATGACAACTCCATAGATGAAAAGTACCTCATCGCCACATCCGAGCAGCCCATTGCAGCCTTCCTGAGGGACGAGTGGCTCAAACCCGAGGACCTGCCCATCCGCTATGCTGGCTTCTCCACCTGCTTCAGACAGGAAGTGGGCTCCCATGGCCGAGACACCCGTGGGATCTTCAGGGTGCACCAGTTTGAGAAGGTTAGTTGTGGGACAATAGTAGTGTATTTTTATTTGGGCCCAAACGTGAAAGTGCGAGGAACCTATTGTTTTTGTAGAGATTATTATTATTATTATTATTATTATTATTATTATTGTAATCACTTGGCCTATTACTAGGGCCTCAGCAGCGACTGCTGCGAAGACCCCATTGTAATCGAAGGAATTATTCTTCACACTTTAACCGTATTTTTGAGGGCTCGAAAAGTTACCAAACGTGGCACACACATCACAAGTGCAGTACGTTGCAATTTGATATGGGTCTTGGCTTAGGGCGTGGCAAGCCCAAATGAAAGACAACCGCTTAGTTTCACCTACACGGCTGAAATTTGGTAGGCATATGTATCATGTCCAGATGAACAAAAAAACCTCTTACCACCATACCCGAAACCCAACAGGAAGTCGGCCATTTTGAATTTAATAGCGATTTACACGTTCCATACTTTAACGAACTCCGAGAGAATTCATCAGATCAACTTCAAATTTGGGCAGTGCAATCTAAAGACCTTCACGATGAAAAGTTGTGCTATCTGTGAGTTTTCACGGAACGGCATGGATGTGGCGTGGCGGCCATTTTGCACATATCGCCATTAAGCATCAAGTTGTTGTAACTCGAAGGTACAGTGTCCAATCTGCCCCAACCTTCACATGTTTGATAAGAGTCCCGGCCTCAAGACATCTATATGCCAATATTCAGTCACAATCATAGCACCACCTATTGGCAACAGGAAGTGGCATGTTTTAGACTTTGATGCACTCCTCATAGAGGGTTAACCACATCCACCTCAAATGTGGTCAGAAAAGCCTTAAGCCTTAAGATTCTTTATTGTGAAGATTATGAGTTGTCATGTAACGCTATTGCCATAGCGACGGATTATTCGCCATGAAACAGGAGGCTGTTTATGAGGGGCTAGGGATGCTCGAAAACTCCCGAAACTTGGCACACACATCAGAAGGGGAGAAAAAAGATATCTCATGTGTTTCGCAGGATTGTGCTTGGCAAAATGGCTCCATAGCGCCCCTACAAAATTTCAAAGAAGCAGCCCTCGCTATACATTTCACTGAGATGTATGAAATTGGGTAGGCACATGTAACATCCCAAAACTGAAAAAAAGTCTCTTGGTGCCATGCCTAGACCCAACAGGAAGTCAGCCATTATGAATTTAATTTCAAATTTAAGTGTATTTTTGGCCATTTACAGGAGTCGTACTTTAACAAAGTCCTCCTAGAGAATTAATCACATCAACTTCAAATTTGGGCAGTGCAATCTAAAGACCTTCGTGATGAAAAGTTGTGCTATGTGTGAGTTTCTGTCCAACGGCGTAGCGGCCATTTTGAGCGTTGCGGCATGAAACATCAAGTTGTGGTAACTCAAATATACATTGTGCAATCTGTCCCAAACTTCACGTTTGACAAGAGTCCCGGCCTGAAGACATCTACATGCCAATATTCAGTGACTGACAACAGGAAGTCAGCCTTATGTGACAAACATCATCCGATTTACATGAAATTTACATGGTGTGGTCTACACATGATATCCAGTATCAGTATCCAGTTTGTAAAACCAGAGCGCTTGTAAATTGCAAAAAATAATCGGTGTGGGTCATGGCACCAAGAGGTTATTTTGTAAGTCTGGACATGTCACATGTGCCTACCAAATTTTGTACATCTAGCAGAAACGTGCCGTGATGGCTAATTCTTTGAAGTTTTGCAGGGGGCGCTATGGAGCCAAATTGGCACACTCAAGCCCAAGACTCGCATCTGATGAACACTTTCACCACTTCTGATGTGCTTGCCAAATTTCACGAGTTTTAGAGCATCCCTAGCCCTTCAAGAAGGGCTTTGTCCACCTCATTACAGCAACTGTGTTCCTTGAAAACTCAAAAGCTTTGCAATTTATCATCACACGTCTTGAGGTTAAGCCAACCAAACTTGAAATTAGTCTGTTGAATCCTCTAGGAGGAGTTCGAAAAGTTCCATACACGTCAATTGTCCAAAATGGCGTGTTGTCTCATGACCTATGACATAATCGTTCAAGATATCCTACTGATGAAACATTTCTATCCTGATGGGAGTGGTCTCTTCCAGGATGACAATGCCCCCATCCATTGGGCACGAGGAGTCACTGAGTGGTTTGATGAGTATGAAAATGACGTGAATCATATCATGCTATGGCCTTCGCAGTCACCAGATCTCAACCCAATTACCGACGTGTTAGACAGCACTCTCCACCACCATCAAAACACCAGATGAGGGAATATCTTTTGGAAGAATGGTGTTCCATTCATCCAGTAGAGTTCCAGAGACTTGTAGAATAATCTCTACAAAAACAAAAGGTTCCTCGTACTTTCAGTGCCAGGGACCATTGGGCCATTCGGTGCTTGGGCCCAAGTAAATAAATTGCCACTTTTTGTTATCGCTTATCTAATTACAGTGGAAACCGCTTATAGTGATCACGGTTACAGTGATCAACAGAATCATTCCTATACAAATGCTGTTTGAAGCAGCTCAACTTTTCATTTTGTGTTGATTTTAGTGGTCGCTGTGGACAGATCAGTAGGTTGTTACCTGTTACCTTTCCAGCTTCAGTCCTCCAAACCGTAGTTGGGAGACCTCTGGTTTCTTTAGGCTAATTCAATTGGCTTAAGCCTGGCTCGTCAGTTAGCTGGTAACTAGCCTCTGCAGTCAGGGCAAACTCTGCTTTTAAGAATGGTCGGGAGACGTCATGGTAATGTTGCATAAAACAGGTGCTTTATTCACTCAATGCAGCGAACACAATACATGGCCCTTCTCACAACCGCTTTACTTGAACCTGAGCTTGTCTGGACACTTGCTTCCTGGTGTCTGCCGCACATACAGTACAGGTACTTTTTCTGTACACCCATAACAAACCTGCCAGACTACGCCACATGCATACGTCCACCAGGCCACCTTCCTTAAAGGGGAAGACTCGGCCGGTAACACGGGGAAAGCACCTGTGGTAGAAGCTGCCCTCGTCAAGTGGATTTATAATGCCCGGTCACGTGATGCCCCCTAAATAGTGTACCCCATCAATATGAAGCTGTGCATTCCATTATTTTAGCCTATATTCATGTAATAAATGTACTGTCAATTAGATGGTCATCTGCATGAGAAATAAAGAAAAAGAAAAAAAAAATCAGTTAAAATAATCATCCGCTTACAGTGATCATTTTTACCCGGACAGATGTGATCACTATAAGTGGTTTTCACTGTAGTGGATTTGTTAAATTATCCAAAAACTACATACCAAGCACACACTAAAGTAGTTTGAATGACAATAATGAATAGTATACAAGTAAACTGGGTATCAGGAATTGGGATACATAGTTGATGAACCCTTTTTGTTTTTGTATTTTGGTAAAAAAAATAAAAATAAATGGAATGATCTAATGGTGTTCCCTCCTTGTTCTTCCCCCTCTTCTTGTAGATTGAGCAGTTTGTCTATGCCTCCCCGCATGACGGCAAATCATGGGAGATGTTTGATGAGATGATAGGGACGGCAGAAGAGTTGTACCAGTCACTAGGAATTCCTTATCGCATTGTCAACATCGTCTCTGGTAGGTTGAACACATGCAAATGGTGCACTTTTACAATCAAATAGTACCACATGCTGTAAGTCCCAGAATTTTGAACACGATACAAGTAGTATGGTATAATTATTTATTTTCCCCTTTTATGATTATTAGTATTTCAATGATTTTTTTTCCTCTTGTCACTTATAATTATTAATACTGACGAAATGAGTTTGTATCATGGAAAACAAAGTACATGCATGGATGAAATGAGTTAACAAATTAAGAGTTTAAAAAACCTAAATAATTGCAGACTACACCTTTAAATGGCCATCTCTAAATGTAAGAAGACACATTCACTGGCTTCAGCTTATATTTAAATGTATTCATTTCAATTATCGGCCTTATTTACAACAGTATCTGGTACCTTTTACTTAAATTGATCAAGTTAGGCACTCTGCTCAGCTCTATTTCTCTGTCCCCCGTGCTAAGAAAACAATTGGCAAAAGAGCTTTTATGTTTAAAGCCCCAGCAGATTTGAATAATTTACCTGTTGATATTAGATGCACTCCGCCTCACTCTCTGCGCATGCAGAGCTGTTTTCTCTCCTACTCTGCTCTGTCCTGGACTGTTACAGTGCGTAACCATTGTCTCCGCTTCTCACAGCTGCAGGTTTTATCTTGTTTTCCAGTTTCATTCCCTCATGGTGAATATAAGGTATTGTGCCGTCTCTGTACCGTCTGTGCGCATACGATGTACTGTGTTGCGCTATTGCGCTGTGATGCATTGGCGGAGTGTGGACGGGTTATTGTTTCATGTGAAGTGGGTGTGCGTTTGTGCTTGTGGGTACTGGACGGACCCAGCGGGGCATGGACCACATCCCGCTTTGCCCTTATCCCACTAGCGATAGCCTTTGAGGGCGAAGCCTGTACAAAATAGACTGTCAATTACATACTGTAACTCAGGTTCCTTTAACTAGCCGAAGAAAAAGCTGGTCGGGAGTCAATTGTCCGGTCTCAGTTCAAGTCCTGAAAAACCTGGAAATTTGGGACTATTTTTCCAGGAAATTGATTTACCTGGAAATTGATTAAAATGACCAAATATCCTGGAAATTGTAGCGTGTGATGAGCTGATAAACTTATGATGAACGATCTACCTTCGTTATTGAGAAATAATGAATCTTCTCTGAAGCTGTTGTCCACAGAGCGCTGTCAGGAACGGGTTTCTGCTTTAACTCAACCTCCCCTGAACTCCAGGCGTACATGACCTCTCAACATAAAACATGGGCCTACCAGGCCACAGAGAAAGCTTTTAATGGAATTTGGGAGGACACTGGCTGAATTTACGACGGGTCTAACTTGACAAACCAAAAACCCCCATCTCAAGATGGTACAAGGTTTCACTTGACCACTCTGAACTCAGAAGACAAGGAATCCTCTGTGGAATCTAGAATTGACTTTAATTGGACGTATATTCATCATGTCATGTTTAATGAATGATGTAAAAAGGCTACAGAGCCTTGTTGTAATAATGTTTCGACGTAAGCACAATAGATCCTAAACTTACAGGAACAGATTACATAAATCTGATAATCTAGCCCAACGATAGCATGTTTGATCTTGTTCAAGAGCTAATAAATTTGAAACGTGAATACGTATTTAGTTAGCGGTAAATTGATCATAGTTTGCTATAAGAGGAAATGTTAAGTTAATGATAAGATAAAGACAGTTGTTTGACACAGACACAGATGGCCCTTCACCCCTCCTCCTTGCATTCCTTAAGCGGAGTAGATACTTGAGTAACAATACTATTTTCTGTCATTATTTCATTGCTACACTTGTAGAATAGACAAATACACATATATATAGAAATCCACGTGTTTAAGTTTACGTGTCATTTGCTATCATAAGTGAACTAACCGAACTTCTTACAGAGTCTGACCCCACAGTCCTGTGTGTGTGTGTGTGTGTGTGTGTGTGTGTGTGTGTGTGTGTGTGTGTG
>NTHP01000013.1:2214-15715 GCA_003416845.1 Oplegnathus fasciatus | reverse complement strand
AAAAAAAAAAAGGAGTAATAAAACTGCGGTTAGATGTGTCAATACTAGGCCTACCTTTAAATTATATGACCGGTTGTGAGCAAGTGCTGTCCTGTATTATCAGGAAAAACTCCGGGAAAATGTCCTGGAAAGGTCCTGGAAAATTATTTCTTTAAAAGAGTGGGAACCCTGTAGCTGCCATGCAGTTGCCATACCAGTGCTTTACCCCTTCAGAAACATTTATATTGAAATTTTAAGAAAAACGAATATACAGTGATATATACGGTTACCGTCCGTGCTTCAATTATGCTGTGATATATATTTTAGGCCATACCGCCCAGCCGTATTTCTTATGTAATATATCCAATGTTTACAAAAAGCATTTAATGTTGAGGCAATGGCTTACAGTGAATTTAGACCAGACAGGAGGCTTTTAGGCAGTTCGCTTCATGCGTGATGTGTAACAACACCTGTCGGCTGCTCTGAAATCATTACAGAAAACTTGGGACTTAATCACCAGCTGCTGTTAGAGTTGTGAGTGCTTGCATGAAGATCAGACCATGATATCGGCTAACGACTTACTACCGTATGTCATTGTAGGTGCCCTAAATCATGCAGCCAGTAAGAAACTGGATCTGGAGGCCTGGTTCCCTGGCTCTGGTGCCTTCAGAGAGCTGGTCTCCTGCTCAAACTGCACTGACTACCAGGCCAGACGCCTCCGTATCCGCTATGGACAGACCAAAAAGATGATGGACAAAGTGAGTGTTCTGTTCCGACGCAGCATCTTGCCAAAGATCTGTTTGATAATGCCACCTAGGCTATTGTAGGGCAGCTAATTTAATTCAGGAATGTCACTTACTTCCAGATGTACAGATGCTTTATCCCTTCTGTAGCTGCATACTCTCACGTTCTTTCCCTGTATGTTATGTAGGCAGAGTTTGTGCACATGTTGAACGCAACCATGTGTGCCACCACACGTGTGATGTGTGCCATCCTGGAGAATTACCAAACCGAAGAAGGCATTGTTATTCCAGAGAAGCTCAGGGAGTTCATGCCTCCTGGTAAGCTGTGCTGAATGGTTTCACATCTGATGTGTGCTGTGTGTATTCAAAAAGATAACAAATAGCCCTTTGGTCAATGAAGAAATACAGGCCAAATAATTAGGAGTAAGTTGTTTTACAAACAACTTAATTCTGGTGAAATTTCAGTCAAAAGTGTGTACATGTAAATATTTCACTCTAAAATGTACTTGTATGCTCCTAAAGCAGGATAATAATGTATGTTCCTAATAATTAATATATATATTATTATTAATATATATATATAATTAATCGTAGTTAATTAAAGCTAGACTAATGAAAAGGCCAGGCCAGTATATCGGCTGATATTGGTTTATTGCAGATATATCTGGATCTGTGTATGTATCGGCCTATAAGTAACAAGAAACTGCAGTACAGAAATGCCAAAACTAGGTTTGAGGTCATTTTGAAACAGCATCACCATTATGTCGTTTGTCGTACAGAGAGCACTGACAAGTTGATTTTCACGCTGTAAAATGTTCTATTTAGTATGTATCTTGGTCATCATTTAGAAAACGGGAAAAAAAATCCATGTCAAGATTGTTTGTTTGTGTATGTTACGTCTGTTTTTACTTTTAAATTAGTACTGGCTGAGATATCGTTATCAGATTTTTAAACTCCCAAATATCAATTTCAGCCCCAAATATTCAGTATCAGCCTATCTGGCTATAGTATTAATACCAGATATTGACTTAAGTATGGTACCCTAAAGGCATAATGAGTAGGATTCGTTGGTTGCAGTTTGTAAACGCAACATTCAAAGTTCGCCGGCTCAAAGCACATGTGCACCTGACACCCTGCGCACTATTATTGGTTGGGGGCTACACACCACTGCCCAAAGGCTGATGCCCAGAAACATCCCGAACACAGCAAAATAAGAAAATATAGGCAGAGGGCAGGGTCTCCGCAGATACAGACACCGCCACACACTTCTATTGAGTCATAAGTGATGATTGAGAGGGATTTGTTTTGTATGAGTCTATACATTGTGTTTTTAGGAAAATCCTACTCGTTATGCCTTAAAGTGTTTAAGTTTATTTATACTGCCAAGGCTTTAATTTTAGACTTTTTTTAAACTAGATTTTTACTTGTCTGTCTGAAATAGGTTAATTTGTTCTTAAATGTTGTAGGGGAAGCAGTACAGTGCATGCCAAAGACCACAATGCATGCTGAAGATCAGTATTTCATGCAAACACACTTACAAGACAGTTTCCAAACCACTTGTTCGATGACAGAACAAGTACAGGGGACAAACACTCAGCCAAACATTCCCTGAAGACAGCATAGAAGTCTTTCATAAGTGAAACAAAACAAACATACAAAGTTTGAAATTTACAGTTGCAAGTTTTGTGAAAGGTGAAACATACTGTAACCCCTATTTGGAATGCTCTGAAAGACTGCTGGAATAATGTTGATTCTCATATGCAGCAAAGATTTGTTGAATTGATTCAGACACGTGTAAGCTGTGGTTAAGACTAACAAACGTTCTGACTTAATAGTGAAAAGTGATGTAATCAGGTGGAAGAAATAATCATTTGACTACGAAAGAGGTATTTTAAAAAAAATTATTAATCAATCATCATTGTAACCATTTATGCATGTCCATTTGTCACCTTTGTATTTATACCAGTTGTTAATTTTAAACACACTTTAGCAGTGTTACGCTACTCAGTTCAGCAAAGGAATGTCTATACTTTGAAACAGACAAAAAAACCCTGTAACACATAGCAGTTGACAGAAACAAATACGCTTTGTACTTCAACCTCCTTATAGGAATCGGTTCGACATTTTTGGAAATGCGCTTAGTCGCTTTTTTTGCCAGGAGTTTGATGAGAAGATACCACTCTCGTGTCTGTATGCTAAATATGAAGCTACAGCTAGCTGCAAGCTGTATCAATCTTTGCATTTAACTCTTGGCAAGAAAGCAAGTGTATTTTCTGAAATGTTTAATTATTTCTTTAAGCGCTGTCACAGTTAAACTATATTTTTTTCACTCCACTTGTCTATCCTCCAGGTTTGACAGAGATCATTAAGTTTGTCAAGCCTGCTCCCATTGATCAGGAGATGTCTAAGAAAGCAAAGAAACAGCATGAAGGAGGAAAGAAGAAGAAGCAGGGAAGAGGAGACCAGAACCTGCCGAATGCCATGGAGAGCATGTCAGTCAACGACTCATAGACTCTAGTATACAGCGACAGTGTCGCTTCACCAACCACACAGATAGAAACTGATGGAATAGAGCCTCATGTATAATGATGAGGGGTCAGTTTAGCTGTTTCTCCCAAACTAAAATTCTTAGAAAATGGGGAAACAAATTTCTTAAGTTGGCACTTGTTATCCTTACATTTATAATGAAGGCTGGCTCTATCCCATCTGTGTCTATCTGAATGTATGGTGTTATTCATCTCAGCTGTTCTTTCTCTCATTCAAATAAATCACACTCAAAGAGATCTCTCTGTGCTTTCACTCATCTACAGTTCACTTCAGTCCACTAATCACCTGTCTGTCCCTTTCTCAGATCTGCAGCGACACTGAGCCTATAACGAACAGATAAGACTACTTAAGCTGTCTGAGTGACAGAGCTTTATTCAGAATCAGCAGCTAATTTTCTGGTTTCATTTAGTTCAGATAAACCAGTCATTATATACAGTTACATGTTTGTTTCCAGCTTTTTGGAATCTGCAATTATCATCGAAAAGTGTGGTTTCCAAAAGTATTTTTTGTAACTGATCAATAACAGTCTGGAATCTTCATTCATTGGCTCTTTGAGACCAAAACCTGCATCTGTTCTGTAAAATGTGGTTGATTTCTCTGACTGAAATGGCTTTTAACTTGATCTAACTACTATAATTCAGAAATCCATTTTGTGAAAATGATCAGGTATTTGAACTGTCTGTTTCAGGCTCCCCTTCATGCTGTCTCTGACCATAATCATCATCTTTTATTGCACTCACTGTAAAGAAATATTAAATACAGTTGACATTGAATTTCTTGTCTTGTTGTTTTTGTTTAGTCAGTCTACAGTACATGTCTTCAAACTGTGCTGTATGTATAAATTCACACTATATTACTTTTAAGTCTGTACACAAGAAAGAGCAATAACGTGAAGAGATGCTGTCACAGTATCAGTGGGAACTCGCCAATAACAATGTTATCCTGTAAATTCATATAATTCTTAACCTTTCTAATGAAGACATTTGTCTCTCTGAGCATTTGGCAAGAAATAACAGCTTAACATATTATGGTCAAAATAGGCTTATCTTGGTGAAAGAATCCTAAAATTAATAAATGCTATTTCCAGTCACAGCAGCAGTGGGGACTCCTTTAAATTCATGCAACCCTGAACCACGGCAATGTGGGAATTTGTTTCTCAGGCCATCTAGGAAGAAATTTGAGTTTAACTAGCCCTAAGTCTTAAAGTCTAAAAAGCAACTTTAGAACTCTTGAACATGTTGCTACTTTTAGGACATTACAGTGATTTTATTTAGTTCTATTTTCACATCCCTGGATCATCAGATGTATTGATAAAATTTCCAGGCACACTGGATATCTGATAAAGGGCAATAAGGAAGACACAACAGTTACTCATTAACTTCAATAGACTTTACACCCATCCACTTGTAATGCAATAAGAAGCTGGTTCACTCTGATTAAAGTATATTTAGAAAAAGGTAAGCTGAATCTACAGTGTTTCTTTAATGATTGAGGTGATTCAAACATTTACGTTTCCTCAAGTGTCTAAGACACATCTTTACATCAGCCTGCAGGAGTTAGTTTGGTACCAGGTGTTAAAATGAGCAACACTTCAGCAGATGATAATGAGATCTCCTTTCCAGTAAAGGTAACTGCTGATTTTTGACTGTTAAAAATCTCGAATGTTCTTTGCTTGGTTTCATTTGGCTCAGCTTGTTATGGACTGGACCTGTACAGTAAATATGTGTAAGTAAATGTCTGATATGTACTGTGTGTACAGCATATATCTTGCAGTAAAGAACAGCAGCTTTTGTTAATGAAACAATCTGTCATGTCAGTGCTATCTTCAGTTTTCCATTTTGCTTAATTTGAATTTATTTCTCTAAACTATAGCTTTTTGGCCGAGTTGAGGTGGTCCGTCCTGATGGACTACAGATTCTGGATGAAGCTGCTCAGGGCTTAAAGGTCAGGAATTACCACTCACATCCTGTTTTAGTTGCAATTTTTTCCACTTACAGGGAAACAGTCTCTCCCTGAATATAATTTTTATGTTGATGTTCATGCAACTCTTCCAACATGGCAGCCAAAGCCATTGTGTGCTTTTTTAATGCGCAAGACCCAGTACCAACACAGCACAATGTAGTTTTCTCATTTTGTTTGTAAATAGTTGTTCCTGAATTAATGTGTTGAAAGCTAAAATTTCAAATGTTGGCCAAAAATTGTTGACTTGGATACTGGGATTCTTCTGCTCATCGAGAAGATTTGTATTCTAGTTGGCAACCAAGTTTGCATTCACGATATGAGCTCTATATTAACTTATTAACTACATACTGTATGTTAGCTTTAAAGATGCAGTAACAAACATGACATGTAATCCATTCCCTCTCATCCCTAGACAGATCAATACTCCTCAGAAAAGGCAGCGAAGAAGAGCAAAGTCCATCTCTTCCTGTCACTGAGCGGGATAGACATTTTAGAAAACAAAACCAAGGTATGTGACAAAATTGTACCAGGCATAATACCAGTCCAAGTATGCATACAGTTTATTTACACATCTTGCTTTCTTTGGCCTTGACTTATCACTTTTAATCTTCTCATTGTCTTTCCTACCCTCAGTTTTTGTTGTACACATGCCCTCTGTCCACTATTTCCTTCTGTGCCGTCCTGCCATCTTCACCCAAAGTCTTTGGCTTTGTGGCTAGACACCCCACAGCAGACATGTACCACTGTTATCTGTTCCAGAGCAAGAAGTTTGTGAGTATTCCCAGTATAGCATAACAGGTATGCATGTCCTACAGGAACAGTTTGGTGGTTTATTGTTTTTATTTGAGCAGGAGATCACTAATATTAATATTGGAAAACAATGTTGACATGAAGGAATATTGTACCCAAGGCAAACGGTATATCAATCTCTTAGTCTTAGTTTGAGGCATGCATTTTGAAACACTTTTCAGTCTCATGTGCTGGTCTCAGTTATCGGAGATGCCTTCCGAGCTTCTAAAAAGGAGGAGAGCTTCAGGGCAGGACGAGACCTGATAGTGGAGGCACTCAGACATAAGGTTAGTTCTACTTTACATTTTACAATACTATCAGGGTTGGGGTCACTTTTTGTTAGTTCAGCTGTTTCACTTTATTCAGTGCATAATTTATTTTAGTTTGTTGCAAATAGGTTCTCAGTGTATGGCTGAATTGATTGAAAGGGGATTGATAGCAGCTCCTACAAAATGTAAACACTTGTAATGTTCAATAGTACATTTTGAAACAGTTGCCTGTCTTACTGTTTATTTTTTCCAGAATAAAATGCTGCAGAGAGAGAATGCTGAGCTGAAGAGGAGGCTTGCAGGACAGACTAATTGACTAAGGATACTAACAGCTGTTGCAGGTGTACACACAAACACTTGCAACACATTAACTATTTCACATCCCTTCTCTTTGTTTCATGGTTTTCATACAAGTGTTTTCCCTCTGGAAAACCTTCAAGCAGAATGGTGGAGCACAGAAAAGGGAAAGAAGAGTGGTGGAAGGGAGGATGTAAATTAGTGTTGGGGTTGAAAAAACACATCCAATAATAATAATAATAATAATGATATTTTTATTTTTCCTTATGTTGTGTTATTACCCTTTTCCTGATGTATTTAATGTTGAATCCATTGTAGGTAGCCTACTGTTACCCGCATGCACAACAGTAGAGGGCAGCAGGAAGCTCCCCAACTGTCATTCCATTCTCATGACAACCAAGAACTAGGCGGGTGCAGTAAAATGCTGCCTTTAAAGGGAATATTGTATGTAATTCTTGTGCCTACATGACGAACCAAAGAAAGTCTTCAATACCCCAGAGAAATACGGAATTTGATACTGCGGGCGAATTGCTGTGTGACTTGTGTAACGTTTAAGAACTGACTCGTAAGAACTGAGACAGATGCGACAAATGGTAGAATAATTGTTTGCAACTGCACAACAACTGGTTAATAAATAAAACTTGCATGCCTGGCTTACTGTGTTTTGTTGCTTGACTTCTAAAATATGATATAACGCACCTGAAGCTATATAAACTACTTGAATGCGAGTCATATTGAAATGGACTGGCGAAGGTACGCAGGGCATCTGAAGGCAACCCAACATAAACGTAAACTTTGGTGTGACAGAAGGTAGAAAGTGTCCGCTGGTGTTGTGAAATAGGACTTTGGTATGGCAGCGTCGACGTGTTTAGTCTAAAAGGTAAGTAAAGTTTGTGTAATTAAGTTAACGTTAAACGGTTACAGTCATTGGTAGCTAACAGCTAACTGTAGCTAGAATACCTCTGTTTAAGCTAGCTAACGTTAGCATAGGGACGCCACCCTGAACAACGTTGAATTCTGCTACGTTAACATTACATTTGGACTCTGTCAGCTGATTTAATATTGATGCTCAAAGTGTATTACTGGCGGTAACGGGCAGTCTCTGTAAATCACAGCTGACCTACCGCTCCTGAGTCTGTTTGCTAACATATGTTTTTGACAGAATGGGTCGTTCTCATCCACCTGCAGACGGGCAGTAGTCGGTGGTAAACTTTGGCTTGACCCTCCGTGGGCGAGTTGAGCCGCCATGGGAACGCGGTGGTCTCGTAGCGACAGTAGTCTATCGCTCCTCCCGGAGAGGCAGAACTCTGGGCGGCGGGGAGAGGACAGAGATTCCGATAATGACTCTTTGGATGGGCTCGGCAGACGGGAGGACATAGCCCAGTTCCCATACGTGGAGTTCACCGGCAGGGATAGCATAACGTGTCCAACATGCCAAGGCACTGGACGAATACCATCAGGTAACAGCTGAAAATCAATGAGCACGTTGAGCTTTTGCGTCAAAAGCAAAAGAAGCAGAGATGTAACAGTAGTGTCAATACTTCAAATACAATACAAACAACTTTATTATTCCCACCAGGTAATTGTTACTTTTACCAAGATGGACTCTAGCCTGGAAAAAGTTTGTTAAATTATCTTAGACCAAGGCTTAAAAGGTATGTCACGTTAGTACAGTTAGAGCACATTTAAACATACAATCAGAAGTCTTGCAATTCAGTCTCAGAAGTGTTGAAAATATTATGTTTCTGCAGTTTGTCTGGAGATGCAAGTCACAGTTTGATTATGTGCAAACAGCTCATACTGTACAGTTGATACTCAGTCATCTGCATGTTTCTGTTCATACCAGTACTGGTCTTTCATTCAAACTAGTATTAAAGAGCCTTAAGCTACAGATTAAATTAAAAGAAAAACCAACATAAAGTGTCTTACTAAGGTGTTGGGCCACCATGTGCCAGAACAGCTTCAATGCACCTTGGCATTGATTCTACAAGTCTCTGGAACTCTACTGAAGTGATGGAACACCATTCTTCCAAAAGATATCCCCACATTTGGTGTTTTGAAGATGGTGGTGGAGAGCACTGTCTAACACGCCGGTCCAAAATCTACCATAGGTGTTTAATTGGGTTGATATATGGTGACTGTGAGGGCCATAGCATATGATTCACATCATTTTCATACTCATCAAACCATTCAGTGACCCCTCGTGCCCTGTGGATGTAGGTACGGTCCCCCTGGAAGAAACCTTTCTTATCAGGATTTGAAATGTTTCATTTAAGTATCACTGATCACTCAGAATAACTTTGTATTGATTTGCATGAATCCTTCCCTCTAAGGGGACAAGGGGACCCATACCATGCCAGCAAAATGCTTCTCACCTATATGGAAGCATCTGCATTTCTTATATTTTCCGCCTCATTTATTCAGGTTTTTCCTTTAATTTGTCACCCATCTGTATATAACTTGATGAAACAGATTCATTAATAAGTAGAGAATAACTTTTCTAATAGCATAGCATTGCATGTGTTGTATTTTAATTGAAGGGAGAGACAGTCATCCTGCAACTTTAGAGGCTGTCCATGTTTCCAAACACATATTTTAATGGGAACACTAATCAATATGTTACGTGACCTGTTGTCTCTTGCCTGATAGATCAAGTGAATGAACTGGTTGCATTGATCCCATACAGTGACCAAAGGCTGCAGCCCCAAAGAACGTAAGTAACCAAAACTTACTAGTATGTGCCCGGCTTTCTTGGTGCCGAAAAGATTGTATTTCTGTGTACACTTTACATTTATTCCTGTCGTACTCGAAGTCAAATGGTATTTATATGCCATTCAAAAGCCTACATTTCTTTTGTACAGGAAGCTGTATGTGGTCCTGTCAGTTGTGTTGTGCCTCCTTGCTTCTTCGCTCGTGGCTTTCTTCCTCTTCCCTCGCTCCATGGTTGTGGTAGATGATGGGATTCACTCAGTGACTGTGCGCTTCGACCACTCCAATATGAAGGTCCTAATGAACATGACGGTAGGTTTTCTCTCACCATAACTTATACTCAGTTGCCAGTTTATTGGGTGCACCTAGCTGAAACGAATACAGTCTAATACAAGAGCCCTGCAGTCCTGTGGCGTTGTTGAACTAAAGCTCATGTGATTAGTCAATTAACTGATTTGTTGATGAGGAATTTCAGTCGCTTTTCAAGCTTAACACCAAAAATGTGCAAATTTGTTCTCTTCAAATGTGCAGATTGGATGCTTTTCTTTGTCATAATGATAGGTTATTGAATATCTTTGAGTTTTGAATGAAGCAGTGAAGCAATTTAAATATGTCACCATGGGCTCTTGGAAATCATAATTGCCATTTTTCACAATTTTCTGACGATTTTGAGACAGAATAAGGGTTCGAATAATCTAGAAAATGATACTAATGAAAATAATAACAAGTCAAGTTTCCAGCTAGGGCTACTACTTTATATATTTTCCAGAAGGCATCAAATTTCCATGTTTCGCCACCAAAGCATTTACACGTTCAATACTTTAACAAACTCCTCCTACAGAATTAATCAGATCAACTTCAAATTTTGGCAGTGTAATCTAAGGACCTTCACGATGAAAAGTTATGCTATCTGTGAGTTTTCGTCAGACGGTGTGGACGTGGCATGGCAGCCATTTTGTGCGTTTCGCCATGAAACAGTTCTTTTAACTTCTATGTACATTTCCCAATCTGCTCCAAACTTTACATGTTTGATCACTCTCCCGCCCTGAACACATCTACATAACAATATTCAATCATACTCATAGCGCCAATTACTGGCAATAGGAAATGACATGTTTTACACTTTGATGCACTCGTCCTAGCCGGTTACCCTGACCCACCTCAAATGTGGTCAGAAAAGCTTCAACACCTTGATGATGCTTTATTGTGAAGATTGTGAGTTTTCATCCAATGGCATTGCCGTGGCAGTGCGGCCAATTTCGATGTGCCGCCAAGAAACAATAAGGTGTTGTAACTCTACTGTACATGGTAAAATCTGCCCCAGATTTCACATGCTTGACATGAGTCCAGGCCTGAAGACATCGACATGGCAAAATTCACTCATAATCATAGCGCCACCTACTGGCAACAGGAAGTTATAGGCGCTATATTTTAATGTTCTACTCCTAGCAGGTTCACCATATCCACTTCAAATTTGGTCAGTAAAATCCTAAGACCTTATGAAGCTTTATCGTAAAGATTGTGAGTTTTCATGAAACGCTGTTGCCATGGCAACGCATTATTCGCCATGAAACAGGAAGCTGTTTTTGAGGGGCTAGGGATGCTGGAAAGCTCAAGAAACTTCAGACACACATTAGAAGGGTTGAAAATGGATATCTGATGTGGGTTGCAGGATTGTGTATGGCAAAATGGCTCCATAGCGCCTCCTACAAAATTTCAACAAAGCAGCCCTCGCTGTACGTTTCACAGAGATGTATGAAATTTGCTAGGCACATGTAACATCCCAAGACTAAAAAAAACGTCTCTTGGTGCCATGAGCTAAACCCAACAGGAAGTCAGCCATTTTTAATTTAATTTAAAATTTCATTGTATTTTTGGCCATTGACAGGCCATTGACAGGAGTCATCCAAACTGCTCCTACAGAATTAATCACATCGACTTCAAATTTTGTCAGTGCAATTTAAAGACCTTTGCGATGAAAAGTTGTGCTATTTGTGAGTTTTCGTCGAATAGTTTAGCTTTGGCGTGGTGGCCATTTTGTGCTTTTCGCCATGAAACATCAAGTTGTTGTAACTCAAATACACATTGTTCAATCTGCCCCAAACTTCACAAGTTTGATAAGAGTCCCAACCTGAAGACCTTTACATGCCAATATTCAGTCAAAGTCATAGCGCCACTTACTAACAACAGGAAGTCAGCCATATGTGACAAAGATCATTGGATTTACATGAAATTTACATGGTGTGGTCTACAAATGATATCCAGCAACATGATGTATAATTACTGTGTGTTCCCTAGATGTATTGACATTTACTCACTCAGGCAGTGTCCAACGGTAATGAAAATTCAAAGCCATGTTGACCGGCCTCCTTTGAGGAGACCGATGCTGCCACTCCCCCCGACGTGTGAGAGGATGCGAGAGCCTGTTCATCGGTGCTTGCAGCTTTAATTTCAAGATTATTTTTTGGGCATACTACAGGCGGAAAAGAAATGGGTAGAGAGAGGGGTGACATGCAAAAAAGGTTGCCCGCCAGAACCAACCCGTCAACATTGTGGTTATGTGGCATGCACTCGGCCACCAAGGTGCTCTGTAGCCCGAGTGTTTGTACATTAGTCTAATTTTAACCTGTAATCCAATACAGCATTGCTGCACGACATGTTTCCTTTGTGAAGCTTTTAATGTGTCAGAGGGGTTCATTCAACACAGATCTGTTTCAGGCACTAGTTTGTGCAATTGTTTAGGAACCAAGTATTTCGTGTTAATGTTTCAAGTTTTTGTGACTTCCAGTATGTGGAGAAATGTATGGCCAATCACCACACACAACACAAGAATTTTATTTGAGTGGATGTATTTTTACAAAAACAAGTTGCATAATAATTATTGTAATGTACTTTTCATACTTATTTACCTTTTTCTCAGAGCACTCTGAACCTCAGCAACCCAAACTTCTTCTCTGTGCTGGTGGAGAGTGTGAGCTGCCAGGTCCTTTACATGAAGACAGTGATTGGGAATCAGCAGCTAGACAATGCCACCACCATCCTGCCGCTCAGTGAGAGTCAGGTAAAATGGAAAATAGACATTCAAAATGCATACATTTCAACGAAAAAGACAATATTCAATTAATGTAATTCTTATAAGGGGTTTTCATATATTTTAAAGTAAGACATTTGTTTTATGTCTTAGTAAATATTGTTGTGTGTACATAATAAACATCATGACTGGTTGGTCCAGACACTGTAGAGCGTCTTGGTACAGAGGTCAGAATGCAAACAATTGTGTTATCACTATAAAGCAAGCTGTAGGTCTGCCATGATACAGGATGTGGTATCTGTTCCATAGACTGTTTTTAATATGAGTTCCTAGCTCTACTGCATAAACCCTCCTGCTAAAAGGAAAAATTGTTGTTTTGTTTACATAATAAACATCATCACTGGTTGATCCAGACACTGTTGAGCTTCCTGGTTCAGAGTTCAGACGGGAAATAAACATGTTATCATTATAAAGCATGCTGTAGGTGTGCCTGCTACAGAATGTAGTTTTTGTTTGATAGACTGTTTTAAATACGAGCTCCCAGCTGTACTACACAAACGCTCCTAAAAGGTTAATTGCTTGAAGACACACACTGGTAACTGGTGACATTAAACCTGAAACTTAAAGAATAAGGCTGATGTTATTCTACATTACTCTTACTGTCAACAAATCCCATGAAAACAACAAAAATAATTAAAGTTGCAAGCAGCGATGGATGGGCCCTCACACCCTTGCGCACCTTGGGAGGAGCGGCTGTTCTGGTGTCCTCACAGAAGGCCGGCCGACATTGCTTTGAATTTTCGTGACTGTTGGACACTGCTTGAACGAGATAAATGTCACTTTCCCTGTGCACTATGTGGCACTAGAGAACACACACTAATTATACATCATGTTTCTGGATATCATTTGTAGACCACACCATGTAAATTTCATGTAAATCGGATGATCTTTGTCACATGAGTCTGACTTCCTGCTGTCAGGAGGTGGCGCTACAACTATGACTGACTATTGGCATGTAGATGTCTTAGAGCTGGGACTCTTATCAAACGTGAAAGTTGTGGCAGATTAGACAATGTATGTTTGAGTTACCACAACTTGATGTTTCATGGCGAAACGCTCAAGATGGCCGCCACGCCACGGCCACACCGTTTTACAGTCTACAAAGATTAGCACAA
>NTHP01000012.1:3158492-3174833 GCA_003416845.1 Oplegnathus fasciatus | reverse complement strand
CATGAACTTGCTCAACCAATCCATACACTCCTGCTCTAGGTAGCCTTTGGTGTACTCTTTTAGGACCTGGACATCATCCCACTTCCTTTTGGTCTGGATTGCCTCCTCAGTTGGGGCGACCCAGACCCCGTGGGCGTTGTCAAAGGACAGGAAGTCGTTTCCGTCGTAGCTGTACTTGTCCATGCCGTGGTGAAACTGAAGCGTGTTGTTGGGCCCCGTTTCGCCCTCACAGCCGTGCATCCACTGAAGAACGTGGACATCTGAAACCAGAGGTAACGGCAGGACAGTGACATAAATGAATAACAACAAGGAAATGGATAAATACAGCCAGACAAGATGATGAGGTGGGTCAATTTTGAATATTTGTGGTTTTCTGGTGTAACTTAACACCAGGCTGAAAAGCAGAGTTTTGCTGCCCTCTCTGGTTGAAAGTTTCATCCCACCCAGCATCACTGATAGGTGTGGTTGGGTGTGGTCAAAACTGTGCTTTGTTTGACCTGTAATCACACCCGACAGTGATGTCATGGGGTCCTGGAGTACACCTGTGCATCACTGCAGCAAGGTGAGAAGTTAAACCAGTGGATTTTCAGGGGGTGTTTAGTTACTCTTCAAGGGGAGCAGACAAACGCACGGTGGACACATAGGTGCAGCAAAATTTAATATTAAAACTGTTTGATTTAAGCAGATTAGCAGTCATACCTTTTTTCTGTCTCAATGAAAAATTACTTTTTCTGTAGCATTTATTTAAAAGTGATTATAGTTGTTGGTTTCATGGTCTTATCAATGATTATTGATTCGAAAGCGGTCCTGGCATCTTACCCGAGTCATTCTGTCTCATTCGTTTCATCAGGATGTCGATGTTGACTTTGAACCACTGCTGCTTGCTCTGGCGGGACTGTGTGCCTTTTTCCCAGTAATCTTCAGGCAGTCTCTCTTTCATCCAGTCCTGTTTGGGAACTTTCTTCGGGTTGTCACTGTCAAAGTAGTCGATCATCTTGCTGTCCAGCAGACCCATGGCTGTGAACTCATGGATGCCCGGGAGTTCGACAGGTTTGGAGAAGGCCGTGTAGATGTAAGTGAGGGAATGCCTCTCTGAGAGTCACACAGGTAGAAAATTACAGAGATGTGTTTGTTATTTCTGGTTTGTTTTGAATGAAGAGAAAGAGAACTAGTGTATGGCTGTAAGTGACAATATAACTCCTGAGCTCAGTCTACATTTTAAAAAAATAAAATGAATAAATGTAGATTCTCTCTTTGTTCTGTGTTCTCATTACTATCAGTTCCGTCCCCACTGTGTGGTACAAGCACTGACATGCTTTTGAGAAGTTGCGGTGTATTTGACCCACATGCCAGTTTCAGATGCAGCGCTCAACAGTGCGAGCGTTTCACTCGCATTTGCGACTAAAAACAGATGTGAGCGAACTGTGAAATGCATTTAGGAGCATGTCTAAAAAAGGATAAAAAACTAGTTCTAGTGCAGTTCTATGAGTACGAGAACTGCAAGGAGAGGAAGAGGGGGTGAGACATTAAAGAGAGAAATTAAAACAAAAATGTAGCGAAGTTCATGGGAGCTGCTGGCCTAGTAGTTAGGGTGTGTTCATACTTACATAAGTACATACATACATACGATACATAAACACATACATACATACACATGCATGCATAATGAGAGAATATGTGTATATGAGTATGAGGGTATATGAGTGTGAGTATGTATCATTATCTTCATTGTGGAATTATACATATATACAGTATATATATACTGTATATATCTTCTAGATTGCTAGTTAAATCCACCTTTAAATGTAACTGTACATTATTGATGGAATTTTATGCAACTTTGAGCCCCCATAAAAATCCTTTTCTAATAGGTTTGCTTATAATTCCAGTGGATTTTTATTCTCCATGACAACCCATATCACCACACTAATTTTGTTGAAATTTTACTGTACAATTTTGGAAAAATCATGAGTTGAAGTCACGGTGGTGATTTCAATTTTTTTTTTCCACGCTGAAGGTGATGATGATACAGAGGGATATCAAAAAGAAAATATTGGATTAACCCGCAAAGCTGTTTGGTTAACGATTTTTGTGATAAAAAGTTACATATTATAAAAAATGATAATATATTACAAATAATGTCCTCATAACATCATGTCTTTTGAATTTGAAAGGCGGCTGGCTTGACCACGGTTTTGCGAACAGCGGCTCAGTTGACTGCAGTAACCAACTCCCGTATTTGCACTAAACAATGCCGTTAATACATTTTATAGCAACTTACCATAACTGATTCAGAGTTTCTACATTGTAAATCCTCCGACGAATTGCATGATCGGCTAATGGGGGTCTATCTCCTGAAGGATTTGACATACCTGCCAGCGCTGAACACGTAAATCGCGAGACCTCAAAAATGTATCGTTCACCAGCATTTGGTGTATTCTGTAAAAATGGTCTGATAGCTGTCTTTAGTTGGTCGTTGGACAATGATGTGTACTCCAGAGGTCGGACACCAAGACTTTGCCTGTGCCGAACAGAGTCCTGCGGCCAATACCAAGAAAATTAGCCGTGCCTTGCCAGTTCAATCCCAGACTCATGCAGTGGTGAATTTGTACAAATGTGATTTTATATCATGGGCGACCTGGAAGGCCATTAGGGCACGTTGGCGGTGCTGGGGAGAGGCAAGTTTCCTGGTCTTCGGCGGCATAAAATCGACTTAATATTTGATGTAAACATCAACAGAGAAACTCTAAAATTACAAGGCTCTCAAGCCTCACGCCCACTCTCCCATAGGTTACGAGTGGCAGGCAGGACTGAACCAAGGGCTCAGGTGTAATCATCAAGCAATCTGAAATTTCTCTTGAGGCTGCCTGTATCATTCATCAAAACAATTAAAATTACATGCACATTCTTCATATTTGCGCCTGTCTGCACCTTCACAAGTAGGTCGTCGTAGCGCCATGTTGTGGGAGCAACTTGCGGTTAGTAGTACTGTGCCTTCCGGATACATACATACTCAACCACACACACACATACATACTTATGTGCGCACACACACACACATACTGTACATACATTCTCACACTCACATACATACATACTGAAATGTATACAGTACATACTCACACTCATATACCCTCATACTCATACACACATATTCTCACATTATGCATGCATGTGTAGGCTTATGTATGTATGTGCTTATATATATATATTTATATATTTGGCATGTATATGTGTATGTATGTATATAAGTATGTATGTATATGCATGAGAGTATGCATGTATGTGCAAGTGAAGTATTCCATTTTGGCCTAGGCGGCTTCTCATAAGCCAGCAGCCCCCATGAACTTCACTACATTTTTGTTTTAATTCCTCTCTTTAATGTCTCACTCCCTCTTCCTCTCCTTGCAGTTCTCGTACTCATAGACCTTAAGTTACATTCAGCAACTACTCTTTTTCTTTGGTGTTTTTTATTTTTTTGCCGTGGAGGCCAGCCACAACAGGATGTATCACATCTATTTTTGTTGCAAATGTGAGTGAAACGCTTGCACTGCGCTGGAGCAACCTTGAAAAATATTACTATTACTGTACTTTCTTGTATTCTTGTATAGGCCTGTACGATGAGAGCAAATGATTTTTTTAAATTCAAAAACAGCATCACTTATTTCTTATTTTACTTTTTCCTGCCTCACATTAAAGCATCAGAAAACTCTTCACTTACCGCTGTTCACCATCAGTCCCGTCCAGAGCAGAACGAAAACAACCAAATACATTTTAAACACTAGTTGATTAAAGCACCTTGATGTGTGTAAAGCTCAGCTGGTTGGTCTGTAGTTTAATCTGACACCAGCAGCTGCTTCCCTCCTGCTTCTCCTCTCTGTGATATGCAGTAGATGGTGCATTCAGGCGGTGCTCCAAATTACTGGAATAATTAATAATGGACTTGCACTTATATAGCGTTTTTCTAGTCTTCCGACCACTCAAAGTGCTTTACACTACATACCATTCACACACACACTTACACCGATGGCAAAGCCTTCGGGGGCAATTTGGGGATCAGTATCACACTTCAACATGCGGACTAGAGGAGCCGGGGATCGAACCACCAATCTTCCAATTAGTGGACGACCTCCTGAGCCACAGCTGCCCAAATAAATACCAAATATTTTCTGGTCACAGCCTCTCAAATATTAAGTAAAGCATATTAATGCTTTCTTTATGTTTTTTCGGCCGGTGATCAAAATTAATCTGAAACTTGACGACATTCTTTTGGGTTCTTTTTGATGTTTCCTAAANAACTTTTTTTTTGTGGTTTTCTTGTTTCCATGTGAGCATGTTCAGTGTCAGGGTGCAACCAGCTGTAATTTATGTCATTAAAGCATCAGCTTTTATTAATCTGGATGAAATAAAAATTGATCAGAATCATCCCTGACCTGATCTCAGGGTCTGAAACCCCAGGGAGCTGCATCTGATGTATTTTTGTACCTTCCTGAAACAGACCAGCCGACCAACACTTCCACATTATGCAGTGATTGGTCAGCTGGTGTGAAAGCTGGCAGAGTTTCAACGTCTCTCTCAACACAACACGAACACAACAACCTCTGTCACTTTTCATGTGAACAGTCGAGTTAAAAAACCTCGAAAGCCTTTGAAATGATTCATTTGTCTCGCCCCTCTCTGGCTGACTTTGATGATTCTCTGACTTTTCATTTGTGTCACCAGTAAGTTGACCTTTCTGATTCTGAGACTTTCAACTACTGAATGAATTGCCATAAAATGTGGTGCAGACATTTATGTTTCCTACAGGATGCATCTGTTAAGTTTTCATCTAGTGCCATCATCAGGTCAACAGTTTAATGTGTCCAATACTTTGTTTTATGACCAAACACCTTTCAAGTTCAAGTTCAAGTTTATTTGTAACATATAATCATACAGGGTATAATCACAGTGAAATGTATGTCCATTAGGTCCTTCAATTAGGCAATAAAAAATAAGTGTAAAATAGAATAAGAATAAAGAATAAAATAAGTAATAAATAGTAATGTTAACTATAGTAGTGACTTTGAACAATAAGACGGCCTAAGTAAAAAGAACTACCTGCAGAACTAATCACATTCCCATCAGCCTCATCTGGACTTTTGTGTTTAGTGCTGAATAGGCCTTAAAGGGCTACGCACCTACCTAATAGAACTGGAGTTACATCCAGTAACTACTATTTCTATTTCGTACGTGCCTTGCCCTTTCACGGACTTTGCTATTGGTTAACACCGGAGGCGAAGGCTTTTAGGGATGTGATGTACTCCCAGCTGGACCCGGAACTGACGCTGCCAGCTCGAACCCAGCCACTGACTGGGCCAAAGAAGGTCAGTTGGTCGGGTCATCGGGCACCACCCCCCTAACCACACCCTCCTAACAAGGCGCTGACATGACCAAAAAGCATCAACGTGACCCAGAAGGGGCCTCCACAGACGTTGCACTAAGCACTGAAAGAGACACAGAGTCGCGCGTCATGTCCCTGTGATATGACTGCACAAAAGTGGACGTAGAGGACCAAGATGTCCTCCTCCAACACAGCCCATTGCATCACATATGCAGACTCACTGGCTCCCCCATGTGGACCAGCTGTATCAGGCATTGGATGTAGGGTAAGCCCGGTTCAGAACGCACTCTGTCCTTCACTCTCTGCTCCTGTGTTTGACATCCCTGTACTGATCACTAATGGCCCTCGTAAACACCACCAGCCTATTTTTTGTACAAGTTGTTATAACCTTGAAAACTTAATAATCATAAAACCCAAACCCCAAATAAGCTCTAGATTGCCATTTGTGAGTAAACCCTCCTGCGACTCTGGTCAAGTCTTATTTTACTCACATGCCTTCAAATCCAGAGATGGGGTTGATGCATCTGAATGTCAGAAGTCTGTGTTACCAATTTAAACTAGATCATAGACAGAGTTGGAAGAGGGGGTGGTTTGGCTGTATACGTGAAGTCATGCTTATCTGTTACTGTTTTAAATGCTGTCACTGTACCTCATTCTTTTGAATTTATCACAAATTTGACACGATACAACACAAACATAAAATAATGATACAACAAAGAAATAGAGGAAAACAAAACCGGAGTTTGGGAAGGGAAATATTGCAGACAAATGAATGAACTAAACAGATATGATAAAGTTGATATGATAAAGTTGGGGACCGTCTCTGGAAGCAGCTTAGTAAAAGTGGTGATAAATTTAGAAACACGTTTGGTTGGGGAAGCCAATCATGATTTATGAAATATTCACCCAGTTAGCAGAAATGGGAAGTACTACTTGCGTTGGGGTGAAGACTGCGGATGAAGTTGGAATTTTAACAAAGAGACAGAATGGGTATCTTCAACACCGGTAAAATATGAAGGTCCACGCCACAACCTCAGCATGGTCGCAGGGTCAATTGGCATCTTCATGCACCCCCACTTTGGAGGCACTGGAAAGGCGGTGACTGGGTTTCTTCACAGCTCTGACCGTCTTGACTTTTGTACATGTCAGGAACACAGGCGTTCAGCCGTCAGGCTTCGCAGGAGCTTTCTCCTTCAAAGTTTAGGCCTCCTGGATGCAGCCTGGAGCACGCTGCAGCTCAGGGGCTGGTCTCCGGGGGGGTACAGGCCCGCAGCATCCAACATCTCCATACACTATTTTCCACTCATCCCAACACTCACATACATTACTGATGCTACTGATTGTTCACATCTCATGACCTTGTTTTGTAAATAGCTTTATTTTATAGTTTCCTTTTTGACCTTCAGCCGTGTGTATGTTCTCCTATTTTGTCTGAACTTGGAGCCAGTTCATGACAAACTGGGGGCTCGTCCACAGTTAATGAAAGGATTGGTACTTGTGTGAACCTGCTGTAATTTGGCAGTTTGTTGTTAATTTGGGTGCCANTTGTGCTCAGTCTGGGTCCAATTTGGTGGGGTCAAAATAACTTGTGAGCCTTTGGTGTAGCCTTGGTTTGGAGTTTCTTTCCCAGTAGTTTCTACTTCTGATCATCTTAGTTATTTTCTTTTGTTCCCAATTTCCTTTCTAACGAATTACTGAAACTTATGACATATTTAATGCTGGTTTGACCTTGAGTTATGCCTCAAGTCTGGAAATCTGCACATGTAGTCCCATTGCATATGGGCGGTGATAAAAATGATCTTAATAACTATCTGCCAATTTCCAAACTGTCCTGTCTTGCTAAAGTCCTGGAGTCATTAGTTAATAATCAGCTCAAATCATTCCTCTCTAGAAATTCTGTGTTAAGTCCACAACTGCTACTACTTTGGTTATAAATTATATTGTATCTGCTGTTGACAAAGGAAAATACTGTGCTGCCCTCTTTGTCGATTTAACAAAAGCATCTGACACTGTCGATTACACTGTGCTCCTACAGAGACTCCGTGATATTGGTTTTGATTATAAATCCTGTAAATGGTTCCAGGACTACCTGTCTCATAGACAGCAATGTGTGATTTTGGGAAATTATCGTTCTGTAGTTTTACCACTGTCAAAGGGGGTTCCACAAGGTTCAATATTGGGTCCTGTCTTGTTCACAATATATATTAACAATATTACATCCTTTATAACAGATTGTAATGCCCACCTTTATGTGGATGATACAGTTCTGTATTTCTTTGCTAATACTGCACACTCAGTCACTGAAATCCTTCAACAAGCTTTTGACAAGTTGCAAGATGCACTTTGTAATTTCAAATTAGTTCTAAATTCAAACAAGACTAAATTTAACAAAATAGAGCCAGAGATAATGTGGACAACAGTTTACAGGTTACCACTCTGAATGGACACAGTATTGAGAGGGTCTCAGAGTATAAATATCTGGGTATCTGGCTGGATCATTTAAATTTCACATTGACACACTTGCTACAACAAAAAATTGGGTATTTGTACAGAAACTGAGCTAATTTTCCTCTGCTCAGTAGGAAGCGGATAATCGAGACCGTCTTCCTGTCTGTCCTGGATTATGGTGATATCATCTATAGACACGCCTCTGCCTCCACTCTTAAACCCCTAGATTCAGTTTATCACTCCGCCCAAAGATTTATTACTGGTGACAGTCATTCTACTCATCGTTGCATCTTGTATGAAATGGTTGGGTGGGCATCTGTAACAGTAAGACGTGACAGGCATTGGTTTCTATTCATTTACAAAACCCTTAATGGCAACTTGCCATCATATATCACTTCTCTATTAAATTGGTCCTATAGTAATTATTCGACCCGTTCAAGTGATTGGTTAATACTAGAAATCTGCAAATACTGAATTTGGGAAAACTGCTTTTAGTTTTTGTGCTGCACACATCTGGACCATTTTACAACGCACATTAAACCTTAATACAATTGTACCTATAGGTCAATTTAAAACCATTATTACAAACTATTCCGCTCTTGAATGTAACTGTTTTTAACTTTGTTCTGTTGTTGTCTGTTTGTTTTCTTGTAAGTTATTTTTGTGTGTGTATTTAATCTGTTTTAAATTGAACTATCGACATCATTGAAAATGAGGGCATGCCCTCGATTCCTCAAGATTTAAATAAAGGTTGAATGAACGAATAAAAATCAACAAATAGAATAAAACTATTGTCCAATATTTATTCATTGTAATTAATCATATCCAGTATTACAGAGGGAAGATAGCTCAGATAGCTCAAGTTTCTCTTTTCTAAATTAAAAAAAGTATTTAGTACATTTTTCACCTTGTTCTAACTATTTCCTTCTCGACCTGACAAAGGCACCTCGAGCCTTTTCCTCATAAACTTTGTCCAATTCAAGTTGTAGAGATGAGATGATAGTTCTCTCAATTGTTCTCCACACAAGTTTACTTTATCCGACAGTCTTATTATTTTTATAATTATTTGGGATTCTCTTTTTTTGTTTGTACTAGCAATCCGTTTCCCAAATGATAAAGCTAAATTTCGAATATTTGAATATTTCATTAATTCCCAACATTTTCCAGAATTGTTTCATAAATTTGCCTGTCTCCAATATTTGTCAATTATTTTTGGGTTTCATTTTTAAATTCGTTGTTTTGTAAGTGTTTTATTTAGTTTCCAGTAATCCCTGTTAAAATTATGTCTAATCGAGCCCATATTGACTTTAATTGTAATGGCCTTATGATCTGTAAAAACTGAGTTCTATTAGCACTGAATCCACCTTATCTTCTATGTCTGAAGAGACCAACCAGAAGTCTATGCGGGATTGCTGAGATCTATCTTTATTACTCCAGGTACATATTCTTTGCTTTAAAGGGGCTGTATGTAACAATTTATGTGTATTAGCCGTTTTTTAATCGGTTTTTAATCATTTTTTTGTTGCCAATGTGTGAACAGATTGTAACATAACTTAAAAAATGAGACCTTCCCCGACTTTCTTGGTTGACTGTAACAGCCTCTAGACTGATTTCTATGGAAAGGACTCTGGACGGTTTTGTGCTCCCGAGTGCCTTTCCTCTCTTCAGCTCCGCTACAGCGCTAACAGTGAGCAATACGAGCTAAACGACGGCACACACCACAACACAAACTCACAACTCAACACAGGCAACACATCTTATTTATAATATTCAGTCTAGTTCACTCACCGTTAGCGTTTTTCATCCGGCTAATGTAGCTCTGCTGACGTTACTGAGCCTCTCAGTGAAAGCTAGACAAACAACGATAAGCTAAAAGCTATTTTTTTAACAACTTTATTGAAAAGCAATCTATCAACACGATGCCTGTCAATCACGTTCAGTCTCGTGTGTCACGTCACTGTTTTGGGCGATGCTGGCTCGCTCCCAGGGAGTGAGAGCAACAGGATGCTGACTGCAGGTGACTTAATGACCACAGGTGTCACTGTTAACAAGCAATTTCTGAAAGTTACACACAGCCCCTTTAAAGGTGTAGTCTTTGATTCTGGAGAAAGCTTGTTGATATTTGAACTCAACAGGTAAACAAATACACCCCTCTCTTCAGTTGTGACATATTATACCGAAGTGTTTAGTGGAAACGTGGCTGAAGCGTCGGTATTTGACGACCTGGGTTGGTGGCTCTACCCAAGTCGCTCTGTTAGTTTCCCGTTTACAGAGCCAGGGCTGTGTATGAATGCTGGACTTTTTTTTCAGCGCACACACAAAACAGAAAGCTAGCGGACCGTGAGGAGATATTCTCTGAATCTGTAGTCTAATCTTGTAGGCTATTATTCAATAAATATGACTTCCAAGGGCTAAAATTTGGCCAATCTTTCTCTGATTCTCTCCTCAATTATAACAGCGGCATCGTTAAACAAATAAAAAGTTATGATAGACAAACTTAGACCACTGTGAAAAGTAGATTTATTGTTTTGGAAAAATCACTTTGTATGACCTCAAAACCTGGAACCTAAAAAGTATCATCAATTCATTCATTTCTTTTTCTATTAGTTACATTTGTGAGATTAAATATCAAACATCACAAACCACATCTCATATGCCCGTTAAGATGATTAATAGTGGAATTTATGTGCAAAGTAGCCATGAAGTCTCTGGCTACATATCACGTAATCTAATTGCAACTGCTAAAGAAAAATTATTCAGTCAAAGTTCAGTTCAGATATATTTATTGGTTATTTATTGGACAATTGCAGTAAAGCATAAGAAATACAGAAATACAGTGGTCGTGTCTATAATGTGAATTCCTGGATATTAAATGTTCATGTTTAGTGGTAATACTTGTTCTTAAAGTGTACTGAGATAGCATCACATGACATGGTTAAGCTACGTTTGACTGAAAAAATATTGTTATAAATTTTGAGAATCATTCATAAATTCAAAAATATTTAGCGTTCTGCTAGTGCTACCTTCCTATGTGAGAGCTCTGATTAACAAATGTATTCTTTGATTTTAAACAGTAGCCTTATGTTGTTATTTAGCTTTTCTGAGGCTGTTGCATGGTTAAATTAATGAACTTTATTTTATGAAAAAAATGCCCCCTCACAATTTAGCTAAAAATTTAATGTTAAGCTAAAAATGAAAAGTACTGAAAAGTACCATAGGGAACTCCAACACTCGGCCGACCAATCGAGTAACTTCATTCACTCACTCACTCAGTCACTCACTCAGTGACAGACTTTTGGGTTTGCAGGGCTGGCCCTCTGCGGTCCAGCCAAAAATACAAAGCCCTAGCCTAAATTGTAACAGTGACCATCTGCTCTGGTTCATTTTAAATATTTATATAAAACAAATCACCTTCTCCGTTCATAGAAAGGTAGGAGGATCTCTTCTACTTCAACTTCATCAGCGATCAAGAACGCATCTGCGAATTCTTTCGCCACAGCTCTATGAACGTCTGTAAACTACAGGTAGCCTACAGGTGGATCTAAAAGGATGTAAATATTTCTGTGACTTCCTGTATATTCTTTGAAGGCTGTTCTTCAGCTGCCACAGGAAGTACATCCTCTGCTGGGCTTTTTTGGTGAGGGAGCTGATGTTCAGCTCCCACTTGAGGTCCTGGGTTATGATGGTGCCCAGGAAGGGGAAGGACTCCACAGTGTCAACTGGGGAGTCACACAGGGTGATGGGGGCGGGTGTGGCTGGGTTCCTCCTGTAGTCCACAATCATGTCCACAGTCTTTAGAGCGTTGAGCTCCAAGTTGTTCAAACCCAGTCCCTGTACTGCTGTTTAGGATCACTACTAAAAACTTCTTGCTGTGAATTCTCAACATTTTTAAATCAAGTTAAATGTCTCGTCGGTCAAACATGTTTCCCAAACTGGCTCAGGTAGTTTTCACTGTATTGAACTTGGGGGGCTTAAATATGTTCTTAGTTCTTGTTGATTTTCAAATTCCCCTTTTAATTTCAATGTATTTGTTTCTTGTTGTTGTTGTTGATGTTGATGTTATCCTCAGAGACTTTAGCCTTGCTCCTCTTCATTCTACTCCAGGAAACTTTGGGACTCTGGGAGGGAGTTTTGGTTGGTCGGGCCATTGGCTGCAGGGATGTACAGAAGTGTTATTGCATATATACAGTAGATGCTAAAACATAGAGGCCTGTCTGCTATTGTTTCCTGTGTATTTTCTATAGTAAACATACATTTTTCTTTCCTGAGAAGCTCGGTTCACCCAATATATCACATACAGCACGTTCTCCATGTAGATTTTTATTCTGTCTTCAGGTTTTGAGTTTTCTGCTGCATCCCAACACAATAGAGCTGAATGGAGCTGAATGTATTTGATACGCCACACAGGCTGGTTTGATTCCAGCAGGGGACCTTTGTTGCATGTCATACCGCTCTCTCTGCCCGTAAGATCATTAACAGTGTTTATCATCTTAGCTAGCTAAATTTACTTTGTTAAATTTAGTTCAATCAGTCGACAAAGATACTTACTGAAGACGCCAGAAGTGCTGAGAAACCAAAATGTCAAATGTCAAAATGAACTTTTACATATATACAATTAATTATAATACTAATAATTCATATATATAATTCGACCATTTACTTGCATTTTGTAATTGTGTTTAGACACCCGAGAACTCAAATCTACGACTAGGCGCACCAGTGCTCCTTACAAATGTGCCCTTTGTTTATTTGTTTCCAACAGAAATGATGACACAGAACTTAAATAACTCAAATACAAATAGATCTCACAAAACACTACCCAAAACATACAGCACTCCAGAGCATTAAAGCACTTACCTGTGGGATCAACTGTAGCAGCAAGAGGTATACCTGTACAAAGGTAAAACACACATGCAAAGTTAATCTCACACACACACACAAAATAAACTAAGAATTTCTATCCATTTTTATGTTTCTGACCTGCAGCTTTCAATCAGACCTCAAAGATACTTACTGGAGGAGCCAGAGGAGCCGCTGTTGAGAGACCGATTTGACCCTGCAATGAAAAGAAAATGTTTTTAATGTCTGCAGTATGTGTACAGAAAAATGTACATATCCTATCTGTGCTTTCTGGACTGCTTTCGATGTGTCTGCTCACTGAGGGTTTACCGGAAACTAAAGATAAAATGTGCTGTCAGATTGTTTGAGATCAGGAGCTTTGCCTGATCAGTGTCTGCAGAGGAAGACCCCCTTTTTATGTTAAAAAACAACCCATAGTAGATTTAAGTGATGTGACATCCAAACAGTTTTACACATGAACAAACTATTAGTGGTTTTCCTGTCATAACGTAACTACAGCACCTCCTAATGTCAAAGTCCCCTCCTGCTGGAAACTGTATAAAGTAATATAGCTCAATGCAACATCATGTCTGTGTGACATCTTTCCAGAGGAAAACACTTACCGGTCATGGGAGTGTTGGTCACATTGGCTGTGTTCGTGGAATAAATGCACACACACACACACACACACACACACACACAAAATAAACAATTTCTATCCATTTTTATGTTTCTGACCTGCAGCTTTCAATCAGTTGTCAAAGATACTTACTGAAGCGGTAAGGGAAGCCGCTGTTGAGAGACCGATTTGACCCTGCGAAGAAAAGAAAATGTTTTTAATGTCTGCAGTATGTGCACAGAAAAATGCTTTCGATGTGTCTGCTTACTGAAGTTCACCGGAAACTAAAGATAAAATGTGCTGTCAGACTGTTTGAGATCAGGAACTTTGCCTGATCAGTGTCTGCAGAGGAAGACCCCCTTTTCATGTTAAAAAACACAATCCATAGTAGATTTAAGTGATGTGACATCCACAACAAAGCACTAACCAAAACATACAGCACTCTAGAGATTAACACTGAAATTACAATTATTCTGTTGGATGTCTTAATGATATAAATGAAAGTGTAACTGGGAGAAGGAGACTCCTGACACTGACGGGACATGATCTGCTGATCGTTTACTAGAGAAGATGTGTCACTCTGTCGGAGTTGTTGGAACAACAAAAACACTCGTAACTGCACAGTGGTGTTACAGAGTGGAGCATTTTTCCTCACAAATGACCTTTGGCCGAGTACAGACAGCAGCTTGTAAAGCGCACACAAACCTGACAACAGCTGAGTTTCATTTTGTTCTGTCATCAAGTTAAACACAGTATCAGTGTTAATTAGTGACAGCTTATATGACCTGTTGCTGGCAACGTTTGTAATTTTAACTGCTGAAAATGACAATCAACGCTGGCTAAAAATCTGCTGCTACCTGAATGTTTTGCACACTGAGCTTTGACAATAAGAGACAGGAGAGATTGAAAATTCTCGAACAGATTTGTGAGCATCAGATTTTTAGTAAATCAGAGTTTTTTGCCCATCCAGGTGTCAGAGCTCAGAGTCACTTGCATGCTGGTTGAGGAGGACAAAACTCAGGAGAGTACAGTGATTAAAAGATCAGCATTGGATTGGTTTCATTCTAAAATATATTTTTAATAATATTGGCCGGCCAGGGTAGGGAAGTCAGAAAGTATTGAGAGATGGACTAACACACTGTTTGGTCTTTCCATTTATTGATCGTAAGAAAAATATAGAATAACACCAGCCATGTGTTTTAAATGAGCCCTGCACAGACAGTAACCTCTGAACAATGAACTTCATGGACTTCAAGTCTCTACCTCTGGCAGATCCTGTAAATAAAGACAACACTGATTATGGATAAAATCAATGGCATGGTCTAAATCTGCACAGTCCTTCTATTGGCTAAGCCTATTGACCTTTAACAGTTTGAATACTGATTCAATTTGAGGGCAATCTAATGTCTTTGTGCTGTCATGTCATGGTGGTTTTTAATGGCCTTTTAGAAGAAAATATATTTATGTACTTCAGGTAGTAGACATCAAGTACTTTATAATTGGTGTAAATACACTATATTGAATACTGTATTACAGTATCATTCATCATGGAATTCATCATTACATACACTATATGGACAAAAGTATTGGGCCACTCCTCTTAATCACTGAATTCAGGTGTTTCATTCAGTCCCATTGCCATAGGTGTATAAAATCAAGCACCTAGCCATGCAGTCTGCCTTTACAAACATTTGTGAAAGAATGGGTCGTTCTAAAGAGCTCACTGAATTCGAACGTGGTACTGTAATTCGTGAAATTTCTTCTCTCCGAGATATTCCACGATCAACTGTAAGTGGTATTATTGCAAAGTGGAAACGTTTAGGAACCACAGCAACTCAGCCACGAAGTGGCAGACCACGTAAAGTTACAGAGCGGGGTCGCCGAGTGCTGAGGCGCATAGTACGTAAAAGTCGCCAAAGCTCTGCTGACTCAATAACTGCAGAGTTCCAAACCAGCTCTGGCATTAATATCAGCACCAAAACTGTGCGCCGGGANAGCCAGGCCCTCTAGTCCAACATCAGTGTCTGACCTCACAAATGCTCTTCTGGATGAATGGGGAAAAATTCCCACAGACACGCTCCAAAATCTTGTAGAAAGCCTTCCCAGAAGAGTGGAAGCTGTTATTGCTGCAAAGGGGGGACCAACTTCATATTAATGCCTGTGAATTTGGAATGGGATGTCATAAAAGCTCCTGTAGGTGTAATGTGTAGGTGGCCCTATACTTTTGTCCATATGGTGTATTACATGTTGGTAAAATGTTGCTATGAAGCTTATACCTCAATATTAAATTATATTTTTTAACTGTTCATTAAGCACAGCGCTTTCTTGTGGCTGATATCAGTTTTTTTTCCTCTAAAAGAAGGATGACCCATTTTTGTGTAATTAAATATTGCATGTATTTTCTTTTACAGAATATAAAACAAAATTTGGAAAATATATTCCACTCCACTGGTATCTTGTCATCGAGAGAAGACATGGGTAATATATATGTCACCTACCAATTACACCTTTTTTATACAGGACAACCAGCACCACAGCCACGAGTGCAACCAGAATCAGGAGCCCGACCACCCCACCAATGATCGGTACAAGTCCTCCAGAAACAGGAGGAGGAGGAAGTATCTGATCTAAAACACAGAAAACATTCACATTAGTTTATGTTCAGTTCACTTTCATCAGCGTTTGTATTTGTCAGGTTCCATTTACTATGGTATCAGGGACGCTGGAAGTGGGGAAGTAGGGGTGCTGAGGGGGCTGCAGCACCCCATACTGGCGGGAGCTGTAACTGCAAGGCAAAAAGGTTTATTAAACAAATCAATAAATAACTTTGATTTTTTGAGAGAAGCATTTTAGCATAAGCAGACTGTGTGTGTGTGTGTGTGTGTATGTGTGTGTGTGTGTATGTATGTGTGTGTGTGTGTGTGTGTGTGTGTGGGTGTTACAAAGCTCAAGCGCCTTGTTCTATTACTACCCTGTATGGTGTTGATGTATGCTATGAAAATGTAGATGTTAGGTGACATTAATGCTGCAATTTGATTAAAATAACATGAATTTA
>NTHP01000012.1:3112732-3128656 GCA_003416845.1 Oplegnathus fasciatus | reverse complement strand
TTGTTGTGTCCAACCAACAGTCCAAACCTCAACATTATTAAAATACATTACAATTATTCAGATCATTCAAAGGAAAAGTAGCAATGACTTCAACGATTATCAAAATAATTGCTGATTAATTTTCTGTCAATTGACTAATTGATTAATCAACTAATTATTTGTTGGGGACTTTAATTTATAACAAAGCATCAGATTTTATAAACTCTTCTTGTGTTTTGTATGAAACAATCTTCCTTTTTAAAGTAACTGAAGCTGTCAGATAACTTTAATTAAGTAAATATTTCCCTCTGAGATGTAGTGGAGTAGAAGTAGAAAGTGTTACTTCAAATTTGTACTTAAGTGCAGTACTTTAGTAAATCTACTTAGTTACATTCAACCACTGCATATTACCCCATTTCTTTTGTCTACACAGTCGATCTGTAGATAATTAGGTCCTTTAAGGGTCTCTGTTTTCACTTACTTACTGAGAATCTTAAATATTAAACAGCTGACTTGGTCAAGTTGCTTGGAAATTGTTCATTTGGATTCTTTGTTCTCTTTTTTAAAATGCATGTAGTTGTTGATTTTACAGTGCAGTGAGAGATACGAATGAATAGTCCCAAATTTAATTTAATAAAAGGCAGTAAACAGAAATGTTTTCATTTAAAAGTTCTGAGATACGAAGCAGTTTGTTCCAGATATGTGGTGCACAAAAAACTGCTGGTCCAGGTTTAGTTTTGATCCAGGAGACAGCAGACCGGTCTGAGAGGCCTGGACAGTTCATGACGTAGCAGAAATATAAACCAACAGTAATATTACTGTGTGTAAGTACAGTGGAGAGTTCAGTATGCATTAGAGTCTATCGTGGTTTTTGATGTAACTTGTTTTTAGGTGGTTTGTAAAGACGGGAAAACGCTGAGAAATCTCACATAAACCAAAAACCCAGATGAATTCCAGTCTCATATCACAATATCAAAATATCTCCACATCAGCTCAGTGCAGCCACAGGTGGCAGCATTGTCACTGTTTCTGTTTCATATATATTTGTTTTTCATATAATTGAATACCTTTGGGGAGTGCTGTAAGCAGTTTGAAAACGTTACTTTGGGCTTTACATTACTATACAAACTAAATTAATCAACAATTTTGTCAAAAGATGAACCAATAATAAAGATAATAGCTGCAGCTTGAGTTACTGTTGTGTAACTGCATTACCACACAACAATATAACCAACAGCACAAGCGCTCACTGGTTAATTACTTTTGTTAAGGGTCACTTCACCCAAAGAAACTAAACAAAAACACTCAACCCAAGTGGTGTCTGGTGGAGCTGAGCAATGATTCAATTTCACCTTTTCAGTGGAGTCATATATTGTGATAATGTAATCACATTGTGTGATCCTTGTATGTGGGGTCAAGTGCCTGCTGAGTATGTAAAACTCAACAGCAACGTGTCTTTCCAGAGTAAAATGTATCAGTCACTTCACTGTCAAGAGTTTTCATGGGGACGAGTTCTGCAGTAGAGAGTAGTTCTAATGAAAACTGTTCAAAATAATTAATGAGGATTACCCAGAGTTACCAGCACTTTGTTTTCTGAGAGAGATACGGAGCATTTAATGTTTCAAAGCTTTGAGCGCCACAAATGATTCTGTGCCCTTCAGCTGTGTCAGAGACAAACCTCTCAAGATCTGGACAAATAAAACTTACCTCAGGAGTACGTGGTAACATAGAATAGACTGACCCTTTAAGTGAGTAGATCCTAATATTGCAGCGAGATTAATCAAAACCAGATGTGCTGCCTCGAAAAACAGAATTCATAAATTGTAAATGCGTAAAACTGTCCCTTCAGCAGCAGCTGCTGATAACACCTTGACAGACTCCTGAAAGAATCAAACATCCGACCCCAAAATCAGTGTTGAGAGTTTTGTATTACAACTCCCAAATCTTTATTCATTGCTTATATTCAAGCCAACAAATTAACACATTTACAATATGTATCTATGTACATATATTATTACACTGTTTGGATCCGACAGAGATACGTTTACGTTCACTTTTGCAGAGAAGCTGTAACATTTGATGCTGACGATGAGTGAACATGTTGTGTCCTCTTTCTGTCTTTCTGTACATCCAGTCGCTAAAAAAGAAGTCTCACTGCTTTCTGACTCACAGAGGCAAACGTGTGCCACTTTTCTTTTCACAGTGTTGAATCCGTATACTACCATTCATGCATTTAAATCTGATATTACTCTTTTTTCTTTTGTATGATTTTGGTCTCAAATTTAAATTATAAAGTGATTTTGTCACGTTGATGGAGCATTAAATAAATGTTCTGTCCTTCTGTTCTATCGAATATTTCCTCAAACTTAAGTGCAACCTGCCCTAAACCTTGTACTGCTTTGTATTTTTCAATGCAGTGATCCACTGGGCAACTTTTCCAGCAACATTTGCTTGCCATGAATCTTTTAAATACTCTGCATGTCTGATATCACCTCTTGCTGGAAGCCGTCTATGCTACCTAGAAAATTGCTGAGTGTATCACCACCCTCGGAGAAGCCTGCTTACTGAATCATCTCCTCACAGCTTCACTCTCTTTATCTCCCATCAAACTCCTCTCTCCGTCCCGTTGAAACCCCTCCCTCATCACTTCCACTTATTCTCCTCTGTGCTCCTCCTCCCTTCATCCATCCAGCCCCTGTCAGTCCATCTTTTCTTCCCAAAGCGGAAACCAAATCCTCCTTTCTCCCGGCTGACAGCTTGCAGTCCTCCAGCGATGGAGGTCAGAGCTTCGTTCCTCTTCCCTCCGTCCTCCCCCTCTCCTCCCTCCTGATAGGCCATGCTCTCCAGAGAGTGACCCCCGGGGAAGGGCGACAGCGGCCGGGCCACCAGGTCTCCTCTCTGGGCCCTCAGCAGCGCCTCCTCTTCCCAGGACCTGCCCTCCTCCTCCCCGGGCTCCAGCAGGAGCCGGGGGTCTTGAGGCCACTCGACCCAGACGTCAGGCTGGACGAGCCAGTCGTTGCTCGGGTCATCCAGAGAAGCCTGGAGGTGCAGCAGGGCAGACTCCGGCTCAGGTCCCTCCACCGTGGGCAGGAGGGTGGTGGGGGAGTGGGGGTACGATGTGACGGTCCGTGGGATGGGGCAGAGGAGGGCAAGGGAGAGGAGGGTGAGCTGAGAGACACTGAGATGGAAAGAAGGTCTCATCTGGAAATAGAAATAAAGAAAAAGTTACTTTGCTTTCCGCCATGTCACTTTAATCACTGTGTAAATTAATTTAACTATTTAAAGTAAATACATTTACAGAAATAATGAAAGAAAGTCAAAGTTGTAGCATTTAAGAGTCTTGGTATAAAAAGCAGAAGCAGAACAAGACTTTCAGATGCAGCTTTTATACATTTCGTTGCTTATTTTATAAAAAGTTGTATCGAAGGAACACAAACAAGAACAAAATTCAAAATCCAAAAAACACATTTGGAAATTATGATCACATTCAGTCGATTAATACACACATAAACAGCACAAAACAGCTAAATCAAACACTTTAATGATATTATTTTTCTGTGCTGTAAATGGTTTGCTTACATATGTTATATTTGTAAAAAACAAACAGAGTAAACAAGCCTTAATAATCAGCTGTCAGTTCTCTTCTATATAACTTCTCAGTTATACCACAGGCCTGTGTGAGTATACGAATGTGTTTTATATGTTTATACATCCACCAAGGCTGCATAATCTTCTAAATCTGTTATTTTAGTAACAGAAGTTGTTTATCTGCATTGCAATTTTTGAAAAACATTAAAATCCTAGCTGTGTATGATGAGGCTTCATTTGTGTAAGTGGGTCAGACTCATCACACCAGATCACAGCGTTATGGACATTTAAATATATCAGAATATGTGCCAAATTGGGTGAACGGTTTTGCCAAAAATATCTATTTAAGGTGAGTTTTGCTTTTGCGCCTCCAGATTCAATACATAGGATCCACACCAACACCTAAACACTTGTCCGTTGCCCAATTGCCAAACTTTCCACCAAATGTCACTGAAATCTGGTTTTTGCCTGATTATGTGCAAAAGAGATTCCCTCAAGTAAAAATCATTTTTAATCCAATTATATCTACCGTACTTTAGACTAACAACCAGGACATTTTGAGACAAAATACAAAAATAACCATTTTTTTACCCTTCCAGAAGAATAATCATTATTCTCAAACACTCAAAACTTAGAACGCTGAGTTGCAAAAACAAATATACACAAGTAAGTCCAATGCAACTAAAAACTTGTGCTACTAGACCTTTATTAGGTCAAGTAAGTCAAATGAAGTGTTGAATGAGAATAATAAGTCTTACAGCAGCATTTACAAATTAAACAAACAAATTAAAACCATTGTAGCTCCTCATGTGGAGAATGCGAGCCGACTCCTGCAAAATCGATCACTAAGAAACTTCTTGGCTGGTTTGGACACAAATATTCTGCAAGAAACATTTTCTCTGAAGCGTAAAATATACATAAGAAGAAAGAAAAACCTGGAGAAATAAGTTACTAGTTAGCTAATATCGGTTAGCATAAACGAAGAAGAGAGAAAAACAAACAGACCAAATTCCCTAAATCACGTCCTACCTTGTGTCGCGGTCTAACTTGCTGTATCTTCTCAAACATTCGTCGCATCTGATCTTTTTAAAAACTGCCCACCCTCCATCCTCCCCCGCCGCCATTGGGTCACAGGCTGCTGTCACCCATTGGTCCCTTGCCCCTCTGACGTACACACAGTCAGGGTCGGCCGTCATAACCTTCATTCTTTTAGCTGAGAAACCTTGGCCCACCTCAGCGACGAGGCCCAGAGTGTCGTCGTAATTATCGCCGCTTGATTGGGGAGCCAATTCACAAAGAGGAAGCAGCCAATTCATTAAGATGTTTCTGAGGACAGAAAGTCTCCGGGAGAGAGGGAGGACATGGTGAGGCGGTGACACAGAGAGGAAGACGAGGGCCGCTTGTGGTTTCTTTTGTCGTCGTGGTCGTCATGAAGGTCGTCTCGCTGGGAAAACACAGACACACCCGAAAGAATGCCATTCAACCTGTCTGGTTTTGAGGAATTGATAAACCATCAGTCACTCTTAACCTCAAACCAAATGACGCTATTCTCTCACTTAATTAGCCACCAATTATGTGACAAAGGATCTGCAGAGCCACAGGCCTCGTCTGAGTGTTGATACTTTAACGATTTCTGCCTTCAGCTTATTTTAAGATGGATGCTCGTTGTATTTGTTCAGGACACATATCAGAAAGGTTGGAGGAGCAGGCTTAGCTTGGATCTCATTTATTTATTTCTATCAGTAACAATAACACTGTACTCACCGAGTTAACAGCTGAGATCTGAGGACACATCGTTGGGGTGACAACACTAAAATCAGGTGAGACGGGTCAAGAAACATGAGCAGACAAACTCATTTGGAAGAGAAAACGAAAGTGAATGGTGAAATATTAGTTTAGAGACCAACTTCTTGGTTCTTGGAGAGAAATCTGATCACTGATGCACATCAACTGTAGTTTCGGAGTAAATTTACTATTGTATGTCAGTATTGTATATCTGGTATCCTGACTGTAATCTGATTGTGAGCACATAAAGAGGGCTGCAACTAACGATTATTTTCATTATGCGTTAATCTGCTGATTATAGATTAAAGGCCCCCTGTGGAGTCTTTGACCACTAGTAGCGCTGTGGGGCAGTGTTTTCACACCATGTTACTATCTGCATGTGGTGTCAAAGACACATTTTTCTGTTGATCAACTTATCGATTAATCGTCTAGACATTTGAACTATACATGTAAACACAATGGACTGGTTGGGAGGATAGTAAGGGGAGGATGTTTGTGGTGCACAAAGAGGAAGCATGGAGGAAGGAAGTGTGGGTTGATGGTTTATTCACACAGAAAGATCTCTAAACACACAGGAAGCAGAGAAGAATCTGAAATCAGACACGCGTGATCTGTTTCAGCATGTACCGAGTGTAAGTTTGAGAAATATTGAGCGACCTTTGGAAACAGTAGTTTGTGAAAAAAAAACAAAGGTCAACATATTAGCTTTTTCCTGAGCTTTTACCTGCCTCTCAGCACAGTCAGGGTCATCGTGTGACCCTGGTCAGAGTTAGTCATGGTTGACCACAACAGCTGTATGAGAACAGCTGTATCATATGATGTGGTTGAAAGCTCCAAAAAAAAGCTAGTAAGTTTACCTTTAGTTAAGACTCAAAGTAGAGAAATATTGTTCTCACGGTCTCGTGTGTTGTGGTAAATTACAACAAATTGAATTACAGTTAAAATATTGGCTGAATCTGCAGCTCATGAAGTAATAAAAACACAAAAACGGATGTAGAGTCATTTTCTAGGACCAAACAGGGACCGGCTGGTACTGCTACAAATGATTTGTCTTATTATTGATTAATTTATCAATCGTTTTATAAATGAACGGCTTAATCATTCAGCCTATAACACGATGTCAGGTGTCCATCACATGTCCAAAGTGACATCTTCAAGTTAAGGCTGGGCAATAATTCAGCGTTTGAAATCGTTTATCAACTGTCAGTGGAATCATATCGTGATGATTTTATATGTAATTTTATCATTTATAACTTTATCCTTTTCTGTAGTTCCAATTATTGATTAAGAACAAGGTGTAATTAAGCTGCGTGCACATCCATTAAATGATTTCCTATGTGATTTTGCATATATTTTCCATATTGTGATATTGATGTTTGATGACATCCTAATTAATTCACATTGTAGTATTGATTTCAAACATATAGCCCAGCCCTACTTCAAACTGATTATGTTGTCTAAGAGTCTACAACACCTAAAGTAGTCTATTTACAGTGATATGACTTGTGACGATGTGATTAATGGTTTAATTTTGAGTTACAACCTTTGTTAAAGTTATAATCCTTAAGATTTTAAATAAAAGCCTGTTTTTGATACTACTTATGGTCAGCATTTTTTCTGCAAAAGACGTTCAGTGATTTCTGTTATGTAATTACCTCTTTAGACTGTAGCTTTCATTGTTAGTGGCGGAGTCCGCCATATTGCCTTCTCACAGGAAACGGTGCATCCTGTAATCCAGTGTTACTGTTTGTAATTTGATCTGATTGATATCAGCTTCACTGTTTACGGTTCACTCTCTCATGTAAACACAACACACTGATTTCCTTCTGCTGTTGCTTCACAATAAAAGCTGAACTCTTAAGGATTATGACTTTAACTGTTCTCTAATTTCTTGAAGTTACTCACAGTGTAAGGACCCTCAACTAGCAGTAATGTGGTCTAAAAGAACTATCAGGGTCAACTTCTCCTTCTGCTCCCCCTCCTGACTCTCCAAAGTCCTCGTAGGTGTCCAGAGAGGACATGCACGCTGGTGCACTCTGGGAATCGTAGTCCAGGAACAAGGCAGGGTTTTGCAGCTGGCTGATGGCCGGACTCACCGGCGGGTCGCTGAGCGGGGCGGTGAGCAGAGAGAGCTGCAGCTGGTCGATGGTGCTGGTGAAGAAGGGCTGTGATTGGTCAGGTGGGGAGCAGGCTGGAGGCGGGGAGCCAGTCGCCACGGTTACACCTCTCGGGGGAGTGGCGGGCGAGTTGACCTGAGAGTCGTCTGCGGTGAGGGAGCGTCTCAGTTTGGCCCGAGCGTTTTGAAACCACACCTGAGAGAGAGAGAGAGAGAGTGTGTGTGTGTGTGTGTGTGTGTGTGTGTGTGTGTGTGAGAATGTGTGTGTTTGTGTGTGTGAGAATGTGTGTGTGTGTGAGAATGTGTGTGTGTGTGTGTTGACAGGTGAGAAATTTAAGTGAAAGAAGAAGATAAAGATATCTGTTAACTAAGATTAAATGAGGTACACACATGTCTGTAAATGCCACAGTTTTCTCACTATGTAGATTTTGTGTCCTAATTTTACATGTGTATGTACGTGTGTGTGTGTGTGTGTGTATATTTATGTATGTATACTGTATATATATTTCTATTTCTTCCTTTACTGCTACTTTTATATACTTTGTTCTATTTTAATGTTTTATTCTATTCTAATTTAAATATCTGAATATTTGTTTATACATGTTCTGTGTGGGTAACGTCGAGGAGCTACAGCTTCGTTTCATTGTGCAATCCTATAATGTAATGATAACATAAAATGTGTGGACATAAAGCGTGTCTACATCAGAGCAACATGTTTTATACTGAATCGTTAGCTGTTGTACTTTATTAAGAAGCTCGAACTACAACTGTGTTGATGATGTGATATGAGTTGTAGGAAGTTCTGAATGAAGAGTCAATGGATCACTTCATGGACTAAGAAAAAAGTAATCAATGACAGTCTTAGAATTATAATCACTGCAGCCTTCATGAAAACATTTAATTTACAGCGAACCTGACAGTATTTCATCTTGCTGTTTAAAGATCCCCTCCACACAAGTTTTCAGATGTATAAAAATACTCTGTTTGGATTATTAATTTGTGTCTGTTATGGTTTTTCCACCTAAACGTTCAATTAGTTAAAAAATTTAAAAAATCGTTAAAATTACAACTACTCCTTCTCCCTCGTTGAAAAATCCAGAATCTATGAATTTGCAGATATTGTACACGTTGATAAGTTTAACTGCTGGACACAAAAATGTCTCTTACTGCACTGAAAAGTCCATTCTCAGGGGCGAATTCACAAAAGGTTTGCGAGTTTTTTGCGGCCACTAAACTTGTGCAAATAAGACAAAAAGAAACCGTATAATTCTGAAAGCATCCACAAAAGATGAAATGCACCGCTAACTGCACTGCCAAGCAAATAGCGTCTCTGTGCTCCGCTGCTATTTGCACATATTTAAATTAGTTAATATACAAACATTTGGCGCAAAATTGCCCCCTTTCTATGCAAATGAGCCTCATTACAAAAAGAGTCGAGTGCACAAACACCAGCGCTGATTATTGCGTCTTCAGAGAGTTGGTGGTAACTATTTAAGGGGTGTCATGCCCAGACTGTCCAGTGATCATGGCAGCAGTGACTGTAGCCAGGCAAAGGCACCATCATGCCAGGCGTGCCTGTAAATAATATTTTAACTTTACTATTAAAATCATTAGGCCTATTACTGTCATGGCATCCAAAGGTAGAGATGCCTTGAACGGGTAGCATCCGTGGTGGTTTTCAAAACGCACTCCAAAAGCAACTTGTTGAAACTTTGAATCATTTATTTCACATAAAAAGGGGTTACAAACGTTGACAAAAACGGCTCCGTAACTCCTATTAAACTCAAAAGGTATCGAAAATACAACTAAAAGTTATAGCGCAATATCTTTTGTGAATTGGACGTTGAGACGGGGCAGATAGCGGGCGCAAATGAGGAGCAATTTATCGCGCTATCTGCGGCCACAATCCATTCTGTGTGAATTCGCCCCTCAGTGTCAATTGGAAGATTCACACCGGATGCTGATTGGCTCAAACTAGTTGTGACGTCATAAATCCTGCAGGTACGTCCAGGTGTTAAACTGAGATTTAAGGTGAGCTCAGAGAAACGTTCCCCCTCCAGCAGATGGACGTAAAAGCAAACTGCACAGTGAAGCTCAAACATCACAGTGAAGTAACAAAAAGAGAAAATACATTTTTGGGTGGAGGGAGACTTTAAAATCCAATCCAACAGTAATTTCTGTGAACTAGACTGGATAAGTCCAGTTAAAAACCTGAAAAAATACACGAAGGGGGAACACCAGTGTCAACGTCGAGCATCAGTTTCATATCTGTGATCCAGCACAGCAATGGAAGCAGAGGGAATCTGTCAACCTCCATGAAATGTACAAAAAACATTTAAAGTCATTGCTGTTGACTTATTTAAACTCTAATGTACAGAGCCGAAACAATAAAAAACCTTATGTCTTAACACTTTGACTGCAGTGCAGGATGATCAAACACATTTTAAATCCACGATGTCTCCGGTATGCCGTACCTGCAGGACTCTCTTGGGCAGGCCGGTCTTATGAGCGAGGCAGGTCCAATCTTTACCATCAGGGTTGTGCTTCTGGGCGAAATACGACTCCAGCGCTCTGAGCTGCTCGCTGCGGAAACACGTCCTAATTCGCTTGGTCCGCCGGCGGGTCCGCCCACCTGTGCCCCTGTCATCCAATCGTGGCTCTGGACTGCTGACCGACTCCTCCCCTTCACCGGAGATCTGATTTTGAGCTGTCTCTCACACACATACAGGAGTATTTTGTTAACTAGCTTTCAAACAAGCTTTTTAGCCTCTTTTAGCTCCTCGTTTAGGTTTTCCTGTCTCAGTGTTTCCAGCAGCAGCAGGCGGCTGTTTTCATCGAATGAGCAGTAATAAAGCCACTGCACACTACCTGCCGGCACCAAACAGACACAGTTAGAGACTAGCTGCTTGCTGACACGTTAACTTTATAAGATGATAATGTGTTTTCAGCTTGTTGTGGAGCTCTTTCACCCCCTAATGGCCAAAAAAGCAATTAATGCAGTCTTACTGTGAAGACTGACTCAAAGAAACACATTACACAAGCCTGCCTGTGCCTCCGCCAGGTCTCAGAGATGGGAAAGGTTATTTTTCTATAAATACAAAGGAATAAAACACACACAGCTCTCACCTTCTTTCAGATTTTCTTTGGTCTGGAGATCGTGTGGCAGCGGGACACTATCGGCGTCATGGTAATGGGACTGACAGTAGAGGTTCTGGCCCTGCATGCTGTACAGGTTCCCTGGCATTAATTTCACATCACACTCCTGCAAAACATGTTTATTATCATAAAAATATCTGCTTTCAAGGTAAGACTTCATTCATACCGAGGGAAAGTATGGTGCAGCAGTTGCACAACAAAGTAGGAAAAGTGCAAACAGATATCCAAAATCTGTGAAAATGTAATTGCTTCTAATGAAACTAAACTCTGACCTGGCAGGAGAAGCAGTGAGGATGGAAGGTCAGCTCACCAGACCTCATGACCAAAGCGGAACCTGGGATTGGCTGGAAGCAGCGAGCGCACTGACCGCCTCCAAACATCCTGACCAGGAAGACAAATCAAAAAGAAGTGTCAGAAAATTAAATTTGAACTAAACCTGAAGAGCACAAACTGTTTAAAACTGTTAAAGGAACATCTGACATTTTGGGAAACAAAGAAGAAGAATAGTTTTTCGGACCTGCAGTAGTCTTGTTGGCAGTAGATGTTCCCGTCCCTCCAGTAAAGTGAGGGGTGTGTCTGCAGCTCGCAGTGACATTGGCTGCAGCGGAGGCAGACGCTGTGCCACACTCTGCCTGCAGCCAATAGGAAGAAGCGGTCGCACACCTGCTCGCCACAGCCAGCACACATCATTGGCTCCTGGATGGACACGGCTGTCGGAGTCTGAGACAGATTGACACACAGATTTATTTCACAGTGGTAGAAACAACACTGCAGTGAAGACTTTTCAATCCAACCAACGAAAAGTCTAAATGCCACAGTGATGATGAAGCTTGCCATGGTTATGACTTCATAATTATAAATTATACATATTGTAGTAAAGCTTCCCAGTATTTAACTGATGTTGTAGGACAGGCCGAGTTGGCCTTGTGGAGGTAAAATAAATAATGTGAGTGATCAAAACACCATGAAACTATTTTGTGTGACTGAAACTTTTCAGATTGCAGCTTTAATAATCTCTTCTTGACTTCACACTCACATTGTCTGCAGCAGCACTTTCCTCCATCCCCGCCGGGCCACCGCGCAGCTCCGCCCCCTCCACCCCCTCCGCCTCATCACCAAGGTCACTGCCGTACAACAGGTCCTCGAGGGCTCGGTCGTCTGGCGACATCATGATTGTCCTGAGAAGGTAGAGGGGGTAATTATCAGTCCACTTGGTAATCACAGCCCTCATTAGAGAGCTAAAAACAGACTCATTTAACGTCTCTATTAATAAACAACAACAACAACAACAACAACAACACAGACATCCGGACCTAAACTCTAACACAAAACATGTGACACAGCAAATTTGAGGACTTTTCAATGACTTTCAAGGTTTTGGTGAAATTTACAGACTCACCAACTGGCAAAATTAAAATGCAATCACATCTAACACATCACCCCCATTTTAACATCATTACACTGGCGATTTTAAAATGTATTTCGAGTTTAAAAGGCTGTGAATGATTTGGCACCTCGATAATTAGCATTAAATGTACCAACAGTGAGAAAGAAGGAACATCTTAAGATGTCCTTTGAATCTTAGTTCTAAGTATCTTTTTGTTGCCTTGCTTGTTTTATTTAAATATTTTATTTTCTACTCTGTTTTGTTGTTCTTTAAATTGTTCGTTTGGGACCTTTAACTTCGTTTGAATGTTTTAAACATTTTTACACAAAGCATTTTGAGCTCCATCTTATGTATGAAAAATATTCAAAGGTGCAAGTAAAGTTTATGATGATTATTTTATGATTTATTATTTATTTATCATTATTACACTCAGACATACACAGAAAATTTGTATCTTTAAAAAAACACATTTATGTTTATAGCATTTTAACAGAGAAACTGAAAAGTAGAACACAGACAGATACACAGGTACAGTTCATTACATGGGGGGTTTAAATGCTGTTACTCAGTATGAAAGACGAAATAGAAAAGAGTAATAGAAAAGAATGTTTAAAAATACTTCTATACTATTTATTCATTTTAATATACTGTATTTTGAAGGCATTACTTTCTTTTTAAGGTATTTCAAATGCTGTTTTCAACAAGCTCTTAAATATGAGTTGAGATTGAGGACAATTGATGAGTTTTCATCTACAGTAAAGAACTCAAAATATAAACTATTGATATAGATATAATAGCCAGTGAAAAGTCACTGATATCTATGTGAGAATAAATTTAAATTAATGTACTTTGAGCAGCTACTTAAGTTTATTTTAGCCGCTCTCAAACATTTCATCAGGACTTAAATAGTGGGATCGAGATTCAAAGGTTTTATTTCTTCACACTCTTGAGTCTGTGCTCAAAAGGCAAGTGTGTAATAAAGAATAACAGTTAGAATAAGAGAAGAGAATATAAAGGATATAAAGGATAAAAATACAAATATAACAAATAATTAATATATATAGTATAAGCATTAAAATGCTAAAGTGTGGGTGGGCTGTGCAATTTTCTAGTACATAAAAATGTAAAATGTACACGTCACAGAAAAATAATCAGCAACCATTTTGATAATTGATGAATCGTTTTGAGTCATTTTTTAAAGAAAAAAAAAAAGCCAAAATCATCTTCTATCAGCTTCTATAATGTTAATATTTTCTGTTCTTCTGTGTTTTACTTTGTTGTAAACTGAATATCTTTGGGTTTTGAATTGTTGGTCAAACAGAACAGAACAGGTGAAGATGTCACCTTGGACTGTGATATGCATGTTTCACCATTTTGTTGACATTTTATAGACCAAACAATTAATCAGTTAATTGAGAAAATAACGTAGAATGAAATGAATCCAGACTGTAAATGAATCGATAATGAAAATAATTGTTGCAGTTCTAATTAAGTCACCTTTTTTTATCCAGGTAGACTGATGAACAAGAGCTTACCTGTGTTGCTGAGAGACTCCTGGTTGGTTTTCCACTGAGCGTGCTCTGTAAGAACCCTTTAAGAAGAAGATCTTCTGTGTGAAAACAACCTTTCCTCTGCTCTGTGGCTCTCCTGAAAGTCTCCCTGCTTATCGTCTCACACTTTGGCAGATTTTCCTCCCGACAGTCGACCACCTGAGCTCTCACTTCTCCAGGTGTCTCTGCAGCCTCCTGTCTTGTGGTTTTGGGATCAGTTTCCCTCTGGGAGAGCTGACCTGAGATCTGCTTCCACCTCATCCTCCACCAATCACAGTCATAGCATCTGAGCCGACGGCAGGATCAGCACCTGTACCTCCTGCCTTGTCTCAGGTGACGTCCCGGCACACACCTGTAAACAAGAGGCACAGGTGGCTCAGAGCGCAGGTAAGAACTGATCTGATTGGCCGCCCGGTGAGCAGATGGGTGGGGGGGCTGCACCCTGGGACTAATTAAAAAAAACAAAGGGTGTTTAAAAGGGCATCTGGGATCTGCACTGGAGGCTGCGTTTGCACCAAACTGGTTTCTTCCATGTGACTTTTTCTCCTGTTTAACTGAAAAATCTTGACTGATTAAGTCATGCAAAGAGGCAAAATGAGATTAAATCTTTGCTTGTCTCCAAAATGAGACATCAGGTACATAATTTAAAACATCTTCCTGTTTATTCAACAAATAAATTAATTTGAAACCCATTAAAATGGGGCACAATCTGCACACATGGTTAATATAATAAAAACCCACAGCAGTGACTGGACTAACAGACGATCTGTCCTGTAAAACAATGTCTATCAATACAGGTGCTCGATAAGCAAAAGAACTTTTTTGGATTTCTTAGTACAGTGTTATTTTAAAACAGTTAAAGGTGATTTAAAGCAAACTCAAAGAACCTGATTTTGAACTTGTGGCATTTTCATAAAACCTGTGATGACCTCCCAAAAACAAGTGTTTTTTTTTCTACTATTCTAAAAATGTAGCACAAATTTAAAAATTACTTCAAATGTGCAGAATTTGAGTCCCTGCTTGGCAAAATGGATGAAAGGAAAACACACACAATTCAAATTAGAACAAAGACAAAAGAGACATTTCTAAAGAACAAATTACTTTTAGCCGCTCGCAGCACGTCTCTGAGGACGTCTACCTGTCGGTTGGTCCAACGCTTCCTTTCAGACTGAAATATCTCGACGACTATTTGATGGATTGCCATGTACATTGTACAGATGTTCATGGTCCCCAGACGATGAATCCTACTGACTTTGGTGATTCCTTGACTTTTCCTCTAGCGCCACCATGAGATTGACAACAAATGTTGGGTGGATTGTCATGAATTCAGTGCAGATATCTAAGGTGCTGAAATGATTTATCCTAATGACTTTAGTGATCGCCTGATTTTTCCTCTAGCACCATCACCAGGAAAAGATTTAATGTGTCCAACACTTTGGTTTCTGACCAAAAGTTGTATCATAATGTAAAGACATGATGTGCTTTATCAATCAAAAACTAGCCTGCATTCTTATACAGTAAAACACTGTATACTGTGTGGTGGTGGAAAGTAACTAAGTAGATTTACTCTCTTAAGTACGTAAGTACTCAACTGCAGTTAAGTGGAATTTTGAGGTTCTTGTACTTTACTTGAGTACTTTATACTTCGACTAGACTGCATTTTAGAGGGAAATATTGTACTTTTTACTCCACTGCATTTGTCTGATAACTTTAGTCAGTTACTTGGCAGGTTCAGATTGTTAATATAAAATATAATTAACAGACATTTATTTAAATGAAAATCTTCGACATTAAAACTTTAAGTTATACCACTGCCTGTGACTAATTTAAATAACCGTAACACAGAACACAACCTGAGTAAAGTACTTAAAGCTAAAACATAGTGTATATTTCACAAGATAACGGCGGCATGCGAGCATCTTAACTTGGCTTTAGCCCTGTAAGGTTTACATTAGCATAACTTTTTATTGTGTTACATTAAATCACACTAGACACCAGTGGTGGGATGTAACTGAGTACATTTACTCAAGTACTGTACTTAAGTACAGATTTGAGGTACTTGTACTTTATTTGAGTCTTTTCTCTTCACTTTCTACTTCTACTCCACTGCATTTATCTGACAGCTTTAGTTACTTTACAAATTAAGATTTTTACACACAAAACATATGAAGAGTTTATAAAATCTGATGTTTTGTTATAAATTAAACAACCGAACAGTTTACACAAGCACAGCTGAAACTATTAATTGATTAATCAATTAGTCAATTGACAGAAAATTAATTGGCAACTATTTTGATAATCATTAAAGTCATTTATCCTGTAAAAACATTTCAGCTTCTCAAATGTGAAGATTTGCTGCTTTG
>NTHP01000012.1:3064079-3086487 GCA_003416845.1 Oplegnathus fasciatus | reverse complement strand
AAAAACAGCCTGTTTTCAGCTTTGTGACGATGCATTTTCCAGCTGATCCGAGGAGGGTTTAAATAGTTTATTTAGCTTCAGAAGGAGGAGAATTTTCATAAAGGAACAGTACTTGAGTAAATGTACTTCCACCACAGGCAGCGAGTGTGTTTTCTATAAAACATTTCAGTTTCTCTCACCCAGCCAAAACTCTCCACTCAGATCCCCAAATCCTTTAGTGTACTCCTTCCACCCTCTGAAGAAATCCACCGAGCCGTCCTTCCTCCTCTGGAAGACCTGCAGACAGGAAACACACAGACCAGGTTCCACACCTTAATATAACCTGAGACTACAGGCCGAGGAACATTTCACCGATTCATGGATATCCCCGTACAGTCCAGCCTCCTCCGTCTGTCTCCATGTCGCAGTAAACCGTCATGGGCGTCCCGAGTTTCCCCTGAGGGAAAACCTCCACCTCGCCTGACGTCCTGATGCCGTTCAGCAGCTCCTGAGAGCAGTCTGTGGGGAAGGGGAACCTCAGGGTGCCTGAGGAAGAGGAGCACAAGAAGAGGGACTTTAGCACTGTATCAGATGATCACCATGACGATAATGTAACATGTGAGCAGCTGTTACCGGTGGTGAAGTCAGTGGAGATGGCAGCAGTGTATCGTCCTCCTCCTTCTGCCTGAAGCTGCACCGTGTACTTCGATCCAGGGTGAAGTCTGGTCAGGTTGTACTCTGTTACCAAGGCGTCCACAATCATTTCCTGTGAACCAAGAAGGACGCAGGAGGTCAAGAGATGGTTCTCCACTAAGTGAGTTTCGAGCTTTAATGACCACTAATCCATTAAACCCCTTCAAGACACATTAAGTTTATTTAACAAACTTATAGGTCGATGACAATTCTGGTAATCAATCATTTGTTAATGAAAATAATTTATAAAGTCAAATCACAAATATTTGAACCAGCAAATATTTGGTAAATGTACTTTATAAATATTTGCTGGTTGTAATTTTGTCATTTGTTTGTTTGTTTTTTAGTTGAAAGTAGACAATTTTTCTAAAAATTGATCTAATCTAACATGACCAAAGACACAAGATTGACTTAAAAGGCTTAAAAGACTAAAAAACGTAGCCAAATTTCCCCTCTGGGGGATCAATAAAGGATGATCTCATCTTAAACAACGGTTGATGGGACGTACGGACATTAAGATAAAACAGCAAAACAGTTTATTTGTGTATTTTTAATGTGTGTTTGTGAGGCGAGAGATGAATAACTTTTGGCAAAGTAAGAAAGAGAAAAATTCTGTCCTAAGAAAATAAAAGAGGATATGACCGGAAAAATAAAAGATTAAGAAAAAAACAGACAAACAAACAATGAACAGTTGTGACAGGAAAGAAGAGAGAGATTCAAACCGAAGGCATTGTGATCACCAGTGGTGGAAAGTAACTAAGTAGTTCAAACTAGCTCCACCTGGGGCAGCTCCAACAGTAACATGCTGCTCTAACATTGATGCTTCAGTGTCAACAAGCTAATAATCAGTCACAGGAGACATTTTACTGCACAATGAGTACTTTTACGAACGATACTTTCAGTGTATTTTGCTGATCAAACACTCTTCTCACCTTCATTTCTTGACCTTCGGTCTGATAGGTCAGTCTGTAGCTACCCACAGGATTCGAGGGTGGTTTCCATGACAACAGGGCGGTGCGTGGGGTCACATTGCTGGCCTGGAGGTCTCGTGGCCTGTCCCCATCCCGCCCAGAGCCTGCAGAGGAGGAGCAGATTTATTCTGGTTATTTAACAACACACGATAGGTCCGATTGTCTTTATGTTCCTTTAGTGCACCAGCTCTTACAGCGCTGGTGCAGTAGCAGCAGAAAGTGGCATGAAAAGAAAAGACTCAAGTAAAGTACAAGTACCTCAAATTTGTACTTAAGTACAGTATTTGAGTATATGTACTTTACATTCCACCACAGTTTACTTTCATTCATAATGATAATATAATAAAGGCAGTTTTCCCACTAACAGCTGATAAAGATGATACATGAAAACATACAGTCCAACAGTTTACCATCTGTAGAAGTGTGTGTGTTTTTGTGTGTGTGTGTGACCTCCGGTGGTGGTGAAGGTGGTGGTGGCTGTTGAGCTCTCCACGCTGCCCAGCTGGCTGGTTATGGTGACGGTGTAGGTGGTGGATCCTTCCAGACCGCTCAGCAGCTGCTCTGCTGCATTTCCAGACACAGAGACCCTCAACTCTGACCCTGAACCAGCAAAAACCACAAAACCATCAGACACTCAGCATCATTATTCTGCAGTGTAACATGATTATACAGTATATATGAGGGCTTCACTAGATGCTTTAATTAACTTCTGTGTTATTCTCAGGGGTGTAAAGTAACTAAGTACATTTACTGAATTTGATTTGAGGTACTTGTACTGTACTTGAGTATTTTCATTTTATGCAGCTTTCTACTTCTACTCCACTTCATCAATAGAGGTAAATATTGTACTTTTTACTTCACTACATTTATCTGACAGCTTTTGTTACTTTACAGATTACAGTTTTTCATGCCCTTCCTGTCCAGTGAAAACCACGTATCTCCATTTTGCTGATAATACTTACATACTTTTACCGAAGTAAGGTTTGAATGCAGGAATTTTACTTGTAGTGGAGTATTTTTACAGTGTGGTATTAGTACTTTTACATAAGCAAAGGATCTGAGTACTTCTTCCACCGCCGCAATAAACACAGAAGCATTGAGTGTAGATTGTGCTGCAGAGAAGTGTTTTATGAGGACGTACAGCACAGCAGTAACAGATACACAAGAAACTGGACAGAATCACTTACCTGTTCCAGATCCATACACAATTGTGTATTTATCAATGGCGGCCAACGCTGGACGCCACAATAACAAGGCCTTGGTGTCTGTGACGTTTACGGCCCGGAGGTCTGTAGGTGGGTCAGGGACTGAGAGGGAAATAAAGATTATGATATTTATATTTATTTTATTTTATTTGTGCCAAAAACGGTAAAAACAGCAAACACAAAGAAAAACGTCTTTAAAAAAAATCCATAAAGATTTCACACTGTGAGAAAGATTGTGTTTGGTTTGTTACACCATCAGTGATGGGAATAATCTGAAATAAAGAAAAACTGTTTTGAAATAAGACAGAGCACTGAACAGATCCAGGATGAGACTCCTCTGAGAAAACTTGAAAAATGCACATATTGTTTCCAGATCCAACACCTGCTGCAGACGTTACCAAAGATGTGATTTCTGAAAGAAAACATTCAGATTTTTGATCTGTTTAAAACGCAAAGTCATTGTCTTTATTGGAGTTAGAAAGAAAATGGGAAAATCTCTTATGCAACATGTTCAAATTTCACCTCACAATTCTTGTTTTAAAGAAACTGGGTCTGGATTAAATCATGCAGGGACATTTTCAAAGTAAAAATATTTCACCTCTAAAAGTGGAAGCATTAACTCACCACAGTTTGTCGTTTCTTTTTAAAAACACAGAATATTTGTACTAATATTTTCTCATTGTGTTCAAGACCAGTTCAGCTCAGCTTTGATACAATAAAACAAATTGAAAAACCTGCAGCACTTACGTGTCATGACGAAGTCTCTGATTGGATCGCTCTCGTCCAGTCCGAGGATGGAGATGACGCTGACCTCATAAGAAGAACCAGGTGAGAGCTGTGAGAGGCCGAGGGTGGAGTCGCCCGAGTCCACGGACACCGACACCGGCTCACCTGCAGAGATGGCAAGACGGAAACACACAAAGAAGACCGAAAATTTACGATATTTTTACTTTTCAAGCTGAGAAGTGCAAGATATTTACAACAATCTGACGAATCTAAATCACAAATTCATGCTGCTACATGCTGTCACTGATTAAAACTATGGACCAAGCCAATTATGGCTGAATGCCGGCACGCTTGGCTGTGTTCTGGCCCCTGGAGGAGTCTGGCATTAGTCTGGCAACAAGGTGTGAAATTTTGGCTACCTATCAAAGGCCAGCTAGCAACGGCTTTTTCAAGAGAAAGATTTCTGAGTCTGCTACCGTACGCTCTTTATCTGTTACTTCCAAGGAATGTGTCAGACATACCTGGAAAACATTTTGAAGAGATGTGAAAACAAAGGCCAAAACTACAGAAATAAAATCCATATTGTAAAAAAAACTTAATTTACTTTATGCCACGAAAAATGTTAGTTTCTAGGGATGTCTCGATCAAGTGTTTTTGGCCCCGATCCTGATCCGAGTCCTTTAATATTGAGTATCTGCTGATACCAAGTCCAATCTGATGCTTATATTTACTTAAATGTTTATTAAATATGTATCTGAACACACTGAAATAACAGCTGTAGCTACTTTATCTGACACCTTATTTTTTCATGTGCTACTTGATCCAAATACTGAAGGTCCTGATTCAAAAATCTTGCATTTATTAAGCTTAAATTATTGTTAGGTCTATCAAACTGTGTGTAACCATAGCAACAATACTGAATATGCTTAATGTAGCATCACCAAATAATAACTGTCACTGAAACAGACCTAGCCATGAGGTCAGTTGATAACAAACAAACTTTAAAAAAAACGGATGATCTGAACATTGCCTTCATTTTTTCCTTCTGGTAAGTAGCCGTGCCATAAAAGCGATGATACGCTCAGAGGTGCCTGATATTGAAAATAATAGACTTGAAGTGAAGTGACATTATTATTTTGTATATAAAGAAACTTGTTAAATGTTATTATCCACTTGAGTGCCTTTTAATGAAACATGTCAGTTCTCACCATCCTCTGTGTGGGTGTAGGTGACCTTGAATCCACTGATGGGAGTCTTGGGTTTGGTCCACGAAACCGTCACAGAGTTTTCTGTCACCTTACTGAAGGCTATGTCGGTGGGAGGCTCCGGGCCTGAGCGGTACGAAGAATACCATGAGCGAAGTGGATGAAAGCCAGGAAGGAAAGGAGGGAAGTGAATTAGAGGAAGAAATGAAAGAAAAGGGGGAAAGGTAAAATAACAGAAAAGAGAGTAGTAAGAGAAGTAGTAAAGAATATACAATAGCAGGTTTCATGAAAAGATATTTGAGTTGGGTGAAAAGACAAAAATGCCACTAAAAGAGTGAAAACAGTGTGCACATTATTATTTATTCATCCACACCTTTTCTATTAGTGCTCCGATAAGTTTATGTGTATATATGTACAGTGCAAACATATATACAGTATACAAATCATATACAGACATATAGTAATTGATTATAACAAGTAAATGCAGATGATGGATCCTGGAGAGCAGCGAAGGAAAGAATGATGAAATTTAATAGTTAGCTGGTCGCTCAAACCTGAAAATAAAAGCGTGGCAGGAGTGAAAGATGTCAAAACAAAGGAAGAAAAGTAGACAACTTCACAGGATGGATGAAAACAAATACATACAGATATTAATTCAACACAGTCACAAGAGCTGAAAGTGAAGATTCACATTTAAAGCGTTGGAAAATTATTTTGTGGACAGATTTTCAACCTCACTGTAGTGTGAATGATTTTCCACTCTTAAAAATGGGACAAAACCCTAAGGAGGGCTGGGTATCACTGAACTAATTTAATGACAGTTCTGCATGCGTCCTGAAACGCATTTCTTGATATATTTACACACTTGTATTAGTATCAGACTCTTATTCGTAGTACAATCTGTAAAGTTACAGTATATGTACCATACTGTCAATATATACAGTACTGACACATATTGTTTTTTTTGACACCCAGACCTCTTAAATTATAAAGAAATATCCACATTTAACTTTGACATGTTCTTTGGTATGTTTTTCTTGTAAACTCAAAGGATTAAAAGGTGAAGACAGACCAAATGAACAGAGACCAGCCGTGGTCTTACCCTGGTTCGGGTGAGAGGTGAAGGGGTGTCAGTGAAGCTTACCCTGAATGAGAGAAGACCAGAGCAGCAGTGAATGAATTGTGTTGTTATGTTGTTACTGTTGTTTTTTTTTAAACTCTCGTTTGATGTCAACTTAGTTTAAAGACGGTCTCACTAAAGAGACACTGGATAGTTCTCCATCTGCCACCACTCTGCAGTCCTGGAGGTCATTTATCAGAGTGGCTTGCAGCTTTGTTTGTGTGTTTGCTACCAACGTTTATTTAATTATTTTTTCGTACATTTTTTCGTGTGTTACAAATACAGTATGGTTAAGGTTTGGTTAAGTTTAGGCAACTAAAAAAACTTTAGTTTAGAGAAAGATTGTCACCGTGGTTACATATTTAAAAACAGGGCATAACTCCGGGACTCGATACAGCTTTACTTTTTGCCACATAAAAGAGAGCTGAAATCATGACATCACTTCCTGTCCAGCCTCTGTTCCACCAGCTTCTGTAACTCAGTACAATTTCTCATTCAACATTTCTTACATTGGTCTGTGTGAAATTTACATCACCGTAACTTTGTTTCGTCCATATCCGTAAAATTCACCAAAGCTCTCGTCTAAAGTCATTTTTCTTTTTTTTTTGCTGTAGTCTCTGCTGTCTAAAAGCTCCTCTCTGTCCTGCTGTTATTACAGACATGTCTAACCGCAACCCCTCGATTCGCTTGTCGACTCGCCACTTTAGTCGAGCTGTGATGTCTGACCCGCGAAGGTCTAGGGCTTGTGGGAAATGGTGTTTGTTAAATGACGCTAAAAACATAAATATTAAATAAACAACGATATTAGATCTTTTTTCAAAAAACATACTACTGACTGTTGGCTCTGTTCAAAGGTTTTAGTTCTTAGCAGTTACAAATGTTTATGGGATTTTACATGAGGTTTTCCTACTTCTGGAGCAAAACCGGAAGTTCCAGTTCTCCTGCATGGTCACCATGTCCTGGCAATGGGCATACATTATGTACTGCAGATCTGTTCATTGCAAGATTTTTGTCCATTTTCTGGCAGTGTAGACATAGCTTTGGTGAATTGCTGCATATTTGCACAGATTCTGCTCAATATTTCAATGGAAACTTAAGCGTTAATTTTCTTGCTGCAGTACTACTCAGGACCCAGCAAGTACAGAACTTGAAAATCAATCAGATTCATCTCCAGGTTAGCTAAACTAAAAGCCACTACAAACTAGATACATTAGCTAGTGCACAAGTCAGCTAGCTCACAATGTGACAGACTTTGTCAATGCACATTTGACGTTTGACATCAAATAACTGAGTGTGTCCTTATGGTTGAGAGAGAGTTGATTATTATAATGTATGACTGCTAATTCATGAATGTGAGTGTTTCATATATTCATGAAAGCTGATGAATGAGTGCACAAATATAGCATTAACACAAAACACAACAGCTTAATGGTAATTTTAAACATCAAGACCACTGAAAACAAACAAAACAGGTTATGTCATTAACAAACCAATGATGACATGAAAAATACACTGGATGAAACTGTAAATTGCAAGCTTACAGTTTTCAAGAGCACCACAGCACTTGAGCTCTTGAAATAAACATGGAGGAAGCATTTAGTGGGTGAGCAAACATTTCCAGTCATACTCAAGACGAGTGACAATTAGTTGACAAAAATCAGCACAAGAAACATGGTGCAGTAAAGATAAAACGTGTACATGAACAGTTTTTTATTCTAAGGTAATGGTGGTGTGAGATGAAAAGAGCAAGTTTTCTGTAAAGGACTTCACAACACTCACAGTAATGTTGTAGTATTGTGCAGTAGTAATTAATGTTGTTCTACTGTCACAATGGCTTGTACCTGTACTGATGACAAGCTTGTGCAGTCTGGACAGAAGGCCAGGGCCCTTTCCAAGCAAGGTCACGGTGTACTCTTTCTGAGGAGGCAGATTCTCAAACTGGAAGGAGCGAGCTGAACCAGGAAGAAGTTTTTTGAAGGTTTTGTCACTTCCTGTTAAAGGTTTGGCTGTTGTGCTACTTTGGATCCTTGGAACTTGTGCAAAGACACTTTCAGGTACTTTATTTTCATTTTCACTTTCTGATTCAGTTTCTTTGGTTGATTGATTCTTTGGTTGCTTCCCTTCATTGCCACCCTCTTTCTCAGAGTCTTCTTGTTCTTCTTCCTGATTTTTCTTGCTTTCCTTCTGTTTTGGCCCTTCAACTTCTTTCCTTGTCACAACAAAGTTTCTGTACTTCTCTTCTGGTGAGTCCCATATGAGTGTGAACCCATCTGAGGTCCGGTTGGTCACTCCCACATAGTCCAGAGGTTCCCTTGTGACTCCAGAAGAAACATCTGATCCCTTCAGAGGCTTGGAATCAGCAATTTTTGTATCCTCTCTCCTATGGCTCCCACTGATGTAATGTCTCATCTGGGTACTTCTTGTTGGTGGCTTCTTTGGAACTGTGACTGGTCTTGGGGCTCCATGTCTTGAATCAGATGGAATTTGTTTGATAGTTGGACTACCTTGACTTGTAGCACCAGTATTCGTGCCAGCACTGGCCCCCTCTTTATGGATGTCAGAGTTAGAATCTAGGGTTCTAATTTCTTCTTCCCCAGTTTTAGTAGTTTGGACAGGAGCATTGTCCCCCCCTTCTAATTTGTTAGTCTGTGGTCTGATGGTAGTGTCATGGCCATCCATCTGGGCACTTGGAATTATCTCTTCAGTGTCTTGTCCCCCTGACTGTCTAATTTGGACTCCTTGGGTAGGCATGGGGGCACCCTGTTCTCCTGATTGGTTATCTGTGATTTCAGGGGTACGAGCCTTTTCTAATTGGCTAGTTTGACTTCCAACAGTAATGCCACTGCCTCCATTTAGCTTTCTGGTTGGGAGAGGCTTGCGCATGGGACCTCTATATGGATGTTGAGGCGGTCTCAGGTTTGTACGGGTTTTGTTTTGGAAACGTCCACCATACAGTTGCGGGCGACGACCATCTTTGGTGGTTGGGTGATGGGAGGAAGGCACTCCACTTCCTCTGAGGGTCTGATTGAACTCAGTAGACATGCTTGTCGTAGAAATTCTTGTCCCAACTCTGTCTTCATTCTCCTCTCCTATTGGTCCTGTAGCTTCAGCTGGATAGGATTCTTTGGAAACAGGAGGAGATGAAGGGGCTGGCAGTTCATTCGAAGATACCTGCTCTTTCCGTGTCTCTGTTGCAGGATTTAAAGGTCGAGAGGGGGGAGGCAGCAGCCTCATATCTGGATGAGTTTTGTTCTGAAGAGGTCCAAAGTTTGGAAGGGGGCGACGCAGGTATCCCCCCTTTGGAGGAAGACGGCGAACTGGGGTTCGTCCTCTTTCTGTTGGCATCTTTTTCTGGTTTTGTTCAACTCCAGAGGATGCAGGTGTAGTTGCCCCATCTACGTCTCCACTTGTAACCCTTACTGGTGCATTTACCTCAACTGAGGATGATTCTTCTGAAGCAGATGAAGATGGTGAAGACAATAATTCACTTGTGGATGTATGTCTGGTCTCTGTCTCTCTTACAGGTATGAGGTTCAAACGAGGAGGGGAATGGTGAGGAGCTCTAAAATTTAGATGGGTTTTGTTATGAAACGATCCAATGTTTGGGCGTGGGCGACGTACATATCCAGATTTTGCAGGTGTGCGACGGAAAAGAGGTACGCCACCGTTTCCTGAGGGTTGTGGTTTTCTGTCTTTGGGTGATACAACGTCAGTCATGCTTTTGCTGTGATCAACATCTGGTTCATTGTTTCCAACTGAACCTGAACTGGAAAGGGATGATGATGGAGGTGACGGTGATAATAATGGTAATGATGATGGTGGTGATGGTGAGGATGATGAAAGTGATGGTAATGATGAGGGTGACGATGAAACTAAATCTGTTAGTGATGATGATGGCAGTGCTATTGATGAAGATGAAATTAGTGAAGGTGATGCTAAAGAGGATGAGAATGATGATGAAGAAGACGGCAATGTTGATGATGGTGCAGCTGCTGGCTGTGATGATGATGATGAATGTGATGATGACTGTGAGGTTGATAAGGATGATGACAATGGCTTCAGTCCACCTAAAATCTGCTTCCTCACTGTTTCAGCATTATCAGAAATGTCTGATGGTTTGGACAGATGAACAGAAAATGTTGTGATATTCAAACGGTCAAAAGTGTCAGTCAAGAGTTTATGTAAAGGATCTGGTGAATAGTCAAGGTCTGTCTCTGCAGACGAGGGTTTCAAATCAGAGATATCATCTGCTTCAGAGGAATCTTGATGTGAGCCTGGTGTCTTTCCTACCAGTACTGTCCCACCCCCTCTACACCCGCTGCCTCTGTCCTTAAGGGGTAATCTGATGTGTGTCACTTTAACTTTGTTCATACATTTCTTCTCTTGGCTTTGAACAGTCCCAGTTGGCTCTGAAGACACTGGAGCAGTTTCATTTCCATGGCCTGCCATGCCAACATCTGGTTGCTCTTTGGAGCCAACAGCAACAGTTGGTTCCTCCGAGCTACTTTGTCTGTTTGTATCTAAATCAGTCCCAGACATTATAGCTGGATTTTTGGTATCCCTCCTCTCAGTGCTAGATATCTCTACATGTGGGTCTCTCACAGTCAAAGCTATTGTCCTGTCTCCGATGGTGGGGACACCTGATTTAGGTTTCTTGGGTACTATTGGTGCTTTCTTCTTCTCCCCCACTGGGAGCTTTTTGAAAGAGCCTGGGCCAGCCTTTCTCACTCCGGGCACAACTCTGGTTGTGTTGAAACGGAAAGGGCCTGGGACTTTTGGCTTTCTGTACAATGAAGGCCTTTCAGCAAGTTTGGGCCTGGTCCCATTTATTGCCATCGTTCTGCTGAACAGAGGTTTAGTTCTTGCAATCACAGAGGCTGCGGAGTGTTTGTTAGGTCCATCAATACCTCCGACTTCTACAGAGTCAGTCTCACTCCCATCCTCCCTCCTTCCCTGTTGGTCAAAGACTTGCACCTCAGGCGATGGGTTAAACTCTTGGTCTCTGTCGCCAACATCTTGTCCAGGTGCTAGTGTGACCTGCATGGTCAAAGCTGCCATGGTAGCTCTTGGTAATGTCTTTCCTAAAGATGCGAAGGGAGTGAGCATTTGAATTCAGTGTTAGGTCATCATATGCTGCTGTTCTTAATAATCCAGAGGAGATCATGTCTAACAAAGGAAGAAAAGCAGTTTTAATATTCATTATGATACTTTTCAGGAAACCTGATTTTATGGTAGTCAGATATTATGCAAGTGCAAACAAACAACTTAGGGCAGTGGTATCCATGTGGAACCTGCAAGGAGAAAATTGAAATATAATTAATGTTTAGCTTGGACAGAGGAATTCAACATGCTTGGTGTCTGTGTCACTGTGGAGAGGGAAATATCATGACCGAGTTCAGGAAAACGAAGCAGTTTAAGGAATATTTTCTTCTGAAACTCATTATTTTTGCTCCTCAAGGGTTGAGGCTGCATCTCGCTTCATTAACTTTTATGGTAACGTTTCTCCACACTGTAAAGCGTTTTATATGATGTGTTCCATTGAATAATGAGGCGTCTTGACACATAAAGTTTCACTTGCTTTCACTTAGCTGGAGCATGTCCATTCTCACCTGAATGCAGTCTGGACAAGAAACATTTGACTTAGCACGAGCAAGGTCGAGGCATCCATGATTGCAGCTTGTTTTGGAGACTTTTGGTTTCTTTGTGGTGAAAGTTCCTATTATCTATCTATTTTTCACACTGTCTGTGTCTTCTCCATCTCTGTCTCTTTGTCTTATTTCTAACTTTTGCCAACATTTTAAGCAGTATTGCTATTGTCTCCTATGAGACCATCTATCTCCAAGTTTGGTGAGTTTTTACATCTTCAGACAGGTTGAAGGGTGAGTAATACATTCTGTAAAACTTTTTCAAGACCCACCAGATAATCTTAAAAAGGCACTGACACCAAGTTTAAGAGGACAAGGTTGGCATTATTTTATATTTTTCTTATTGTCAGCAAATCCCATGAAAACACAGAAACCAACAACATGTTAGTCCGTCTCTCAGTACTTTCTGACTTCCTGTCTGCAGCTCGCAGCTTCAAGCTCATTGGTTCCTACTGTAGATGCAAATCTTTCACAAATATATAGTTTCATTAAAAATAAGTAATTTCCTAAAACAGCTGCTCACTGTAGTTTTTATCTAACAAACAGGAGGAAATAGTGCATTTGTTGAGGACTATTTTCAGCGGAGGATGAATCCACATTAGGTGCTCTAGTGAGTATTTGGATTAGCAGGACGGTGTATGTGGGATTGAGTCAAAATAAACTACAGTGTGTGTGTTCATGGTGATGAAGGAAAATGTCACCCAGTGCAACAGTGTGGCTCATTGATGTGTTTTTAATACTTTTTGGACAACAGTTGAAGTCTTTGGCACAGAGGAAGAAGATTTAACAGGCTGTGATATGCACACAATACTTGTTAGTAGTGTTTTCATGAGACTTGTTGACAATAAGAAAAAATATAGAATATCACCAGACATATCCTTTAAATGGCTGCTTCATGCAATGTTTTAAAGGTCCATGTTTCTCACCAGACTTTTGTGATTGTACTTTCACCCTTGGAGGCATTTATACAAATAATTTACATACATTTGGTAGCAAATGTAAAAACAACATTTGAATTCTACTGTGTTTTCTGACTTCCTTCTAATAGTAAGTCTTTCAGACTATCTCGTCACGAATTACTGCATTGGCCCGAATATAAAACAATTTTCTTTGGTATTCTCGTATTATCTTTGAGGACTAGACATTTACATATTCACAACATTACCAGCCAGCATGATCAGAGTACCAGCGCCTACAATAAGTGATTAATTATAAACAAATGTCTTTATAAGGAGCTTAAAAAGAAAAAGAAAAGAAAAATGAAAAATGTCAGAGAATTTGGACCAGTTTACAGGAGAGTGTGTGCATATGTGACTTATAAACAGGAAGACAGAAGCACTAGCTGCACCTGAAAACATGCCATGTGTTGTGATTTACAGTATTTTACGTTTCACTTTTATGATCAGGACTATCTTATCCTTTGACTAATGGGGGAAACTTTCCCAGAACAGCTCTCTGAAAAGAGGAGTTCATCTTATAATCTGAGTTGTCTTAAATCCAAGCCATTATCTGAGCTAAAATGAAATTTCATTGACCTCAGTAGTTAAGAAAAACTTGTCTCCTACTCACCAGGAGTAACCTGGGTGGTTGCTGGTTCACTCCGACTTGTTCCCTTCTCCGCCATGAGTATGATGTCATACAAACGCCCCGCCTCCAGCTGCTGGATGTGGGCGGAGTTTTGGCCAACTGGGACGGTCATTTCTTGACTCCTCCCTGCTCCGTCGTTGGGTGTGATGGTCAAACGGTACCTGTCAATCTCACCCTGCGACTGCTCCCATTGGACCACCGCAGACGTCGAGGTCGTCTTGACGACTTGGAGGTTGGTGGGACCAGAGATGGCTGAAGACAAAGGAGAAGAAAATTTACAGTTTTCACAGTCTCTATGCTGCCAGGTGACATGTAGCAGTGGGTGTGATTCCATGTGGGAAAGTGGGTACACAAACATCCACTTTTTCAGCTTTAAGTTTACCCTGGCTCAGCACATTTCCTCCTCTTTACTTTCTTAAACTCACAGTTACACTCCTGCAGCCTCAGTGTTCCTGTTCGCTCCCTGCAGCTGCCACAGATTACATCTTTCACAGGAAGGGCAGCGAGAGGGAAATGTTTAAACTCCCTCTGCCAGTTTGGCGATTGGAGCTGCTCACATCGGCCAATATGTTGGTCAGAAGCTCCGTTTTCTAACTAGTACACCTGGAACTGCACTTTTATAGGGATATTTTACATTTGTAAGCATTACTGTCAACTGCAATATATTTATGATTTCAGTACCTGCCATATTTGATGAATGTGGCTTTTTTAATGATGGTATCATACAGTACCAACATTCTTGTATTGAGGCTGTAGCATATATTTTGTACTGCTTATCAATATCCTTCATTTAGAATATTTTTAGTGTTAGTTTTTCACCAGAAATGCAGAAAAGTCTCTGAAACAGCTGTAGGACATTACAACACTTGAAACTCTGCAGTGAGAACCAGGCTGATGCAATTTAAGCACAACACCGCTTCATTACTACAGCAGTGAAATACATTATTACTGTAAACCAGCCAATGAAGTAAATTTCTATAAATAACTGTTGTTATTTGGGTAATTTACAACTTTCATCCAGGTTTTACAAAAACTATTTTCTATATACAGGATCACATGTCTCTGTTGTATTTAATAAAGGACAAATAAATATAAACAGCTCACCGGTCATGAACTCAGCGGAGCTCTCAGCTCCCTTCCTGCTGTCGATCTCTCCGGTGATGCTGACGGTGTACTCCTGACCGGCTGCAAGGCCCGTTTGGGTGAAGGTGGTCAGGCTGCCCTCCACCTGCACTCTTATCTTCTCCATCTCCTTCTGTTTGGACCAGACAGAAAACACAAATGAGAGTCAGTAAAAGCTGAAACAAGGTTCTCTGCACATCTTTTAGCAGTTTCCAGCTTCTCAGAACAGCAAACCTCCAAAAGGAAGGAGCTCACTGATTGATTTGCAGCCTTTAATCGTGCAAACAGACATTTCAACACTTCTTTGTCTTCATCAGAGTCAAACAGAGATAAAGACACGAGGCAAACACACATATATTGTAGTCAACCTAGAACAGTTGTACAATTCTCATTGGATAATTGGTTGAACAGGATTTAAAATCTATTGGATGATGGATCCAAGGGTGGGCGTTGCCACAGCCCATGCGCTCAAATCACATCAGAAACAAAAGAACACAGATATTTCTTAAAGTTACAAAGATACAAGTACAGAAAGTACAAGTACTGCATCCATCAAGTGTGATAAATTAGAGGAAACAAATTCATTTAGGCCAAAAGGCTCCACTGTGTCAAGAATGTGAATCCAGGCTGCCTCTCTGCAGAGCGGTGAGTTATTAATGTCTCCACCTCCAGGAGAAGGTTTTTTTTCTATTGAGAGAGTCCGTAAAAATCTGCATGAATCACCCTTTCAAGTCAGTCACAGTTTTGTGAATCAGTCCAACCTTAGAGCTAAGAAACCTAAGAAATAAATCTAAATAACAAAAAAGGTAATCCTGGTTTCAAGACCCTTTTTTCTTTCTCATCTAATGATTTTAACTGTGAATATATAAGTCTTTGTTTAATACCTCATTGATGTTCTTTCTTTCTTTCTTTCTTTTTCAAAGACATAACCTATACACTAGAGTATTGTACGGTGTCTGCAGGCTTGTAAATCTTGTTATGCTGCAAGTCAATCTTTAAATTTACACTATATCCAACGATAAACAATCAGATTGTTTATTTAACAGATTATATTTATACAATATATCAAGTTTATCAAATCAAGTTAAAATTATTCATGTATGTTAAAACAAATATATGGATTTAATTATACTTTAATCAATAATCTCTTTGTTATTAGTTTTAGTGAGTCCCCCGTTAAACAGCCGCTTCCAGGAGGCAAAAATATGAATTGTTTACTTACAAACTTCAGATTTCTTACATTTTGGTCTGCTGATGATATGATGGCATCTTCCGGATGGAGGAGTTAAACAGTTTATGAAATGCTTATCCTGTTATTTAATCTCTTCTCAGGGTTTTCTGAGAGTTTTATTTCTGAATTTAAACACAGTGTCACATCTGATCCTTCAGCATGTAACCAGTAGAGGGTGAGTTTTCTCCTGTTTCCTCTCACACTGACGGCTGATAATTAAAATTTCTCCAAACTGTCTGTTGATTTAAGTTGTGAGCTGACTTCAAGTCCAGCCAGCTCAGAGAACAAACACATTCCCAGTAATAATAATAAAAAATCACAATGCAATCATCATTATCAGACTGAGTGGAAACACTGAGCCACCTGCAGGGCATCGACGTGTGTGTGGTTAAAGACAGACACTCGTTCTGTTGTATTTTCACTCTCTGGAGTTTCCAAAATCAAAACTAACTGAAGCAGAACAGAAACGATCCTGAGGGTTAGGCTTAGTGATCAGTGACATCTGAAGTTTTTTTCATGTGATTGAATGATGATATTACTGCATATATTCAGTAATTGCTGCACCCAGAGGGGACCATGGAGCCAATTTCTAATCTAAAAAATACAAATTTGAAATGATTAACTTGGATTTTTCCTGCTGCAGGATGAAACAGCTCAGTATGTCAAAAAGACAATTAATGATAAAATAAATATAAAATAATCTAAAATATGGTTTTCAATATTATAATAATATTTAAAATAGGTAATGAACACTAACAGACACTGACGCCAACATTTTTTATTAAAGTTTTTATGTCATATAGCATCTTCTATATTATTCTGATAGCATCAGTTCATTAGCTGTAGCATTCACAGCTGTCTTTTAATGATACAATCACCACTAGGAGACGCCAAAGTCAGAGATTTTAAAAACCTCCAACTGAAATAAAATTGTATTTTTTTCAGCATCAAAATACAAAAGCACCAAAAATAAAAGTATGCAGAATAATCTAGATTATATCAGTGGATTATAGTTATTGATGCATTAATGTGTAAGTGTCACTAATGTCATTTTAATTACTTTGAATTCTGCTGGGTGGCTCAAAGGAGCAGTGTGTAGGATTTAGGGGGATCTCTTGGCAGAAATGGAATATAATATTCATAACTATGTTTTCATTAGTGTATAATCACCTGAAACTAAGAAACGTTGTGTTTTTGTTAACTTAGAATATTCACAATTCCAAATGATTCTTGTCTGTCTGATTATTGCCATGTTATCACAGACTCTGTGTTCAGTGTTTGTTCTTCAGCTTATTCCCATAATTCCAGTCAGGATCATTTCACGCTGCACAAAGTTCTTATTATTCAATTTATCTCTTGGAAAGCCCGAAACTTCCCATGAATTACTACCCAACTGGGAGTGCTGGGCCGCCGTTTTTTTTGGACTTTCTAATGAATGGATACCGTGTTGTAAAGTAAATGGACCACAGCTGGTTGCCATGCTGGTTACTATGTTGGCTGCCTGGCGATGGAGCTCCAGAGGTCGTCCTGGATCAGTGTCCATGTGTCAAACCGCTTTCATCCATTTTCATATGAATGAGGGTGACATCATTAAAACTGAGGCTCCAATAAATTCATGATGCGCTTTAAAACAAGCCGGGGCTCTGTGGCGTCTCTGCGGGGCGTTCAGGGACGATGGTGTTTGGTTCTTTCTGAGCACGAGGAGGTCTAACGGAGTGACTCTCAGTCTGCATGTTTATGACGGAAAATAAATCTAACGTCTCTACAGAAGATTATCCTCTTTTTCTCTGTTTGGTTCCATTTACTGTCATCACATGTGTTAAAGTAGGATTGCCAGATTTAGATTTAACACCCAACATAGTGTCAGAGGTGGAAGAAGTACTCAGATCTTTTACTTAAGTAAAAGTAGTAATACCACAGTGTAGAAATACTCTGTTACAAGTAAAAGTCTTATTGATACAGAATTTAATTGTTGATTATATTTTGTATTATTATCTGAACCTGAAAGTAACCAAAGCTGTCAGATAAATGTAGATATTTCCCTCTGACATGTAGTAGAGTGGAGGTATAAAATGGCATGAAATATACTCAAGGAAATTACTTCAAAATACTACTTAAGTACAGTACTTTAGTAAATGTACTTTACTTTCCACCACTGGTGTACTGGTGTGTATGCTGCCTTCAAATGGCAGTGGTGGAAGAAGCATTCAGATCTTTTACTTAACTAAAAGTAGAAATATCTCAATGTAACAGTACTCCATTACAAGTACAAGTACTCATTGTGCAGTAAAATGTCTCCTGTGACTGATATCTGATTCTATGTGACATTATTGGATTGTTAATACTGAAGCATCAATGTTGGAGCAGCATGTTACTGTTGGAGCTGCTCCAGGTGGAGCTGGTTTGAACTACTTTATATACAGTTAGCTAGTTTAGTCCAGTGGTTCCCAACCTAGGGGTCGGGCCCCTCCACAGGGTCACCAGATAAATCTGTTTTCAGTTTTTAGACTTTTCTCTAATCTAATGGGTAATTTTACCTCTTTCAGCCTCAAAAAGTTATTTAAATAAAACATCTGTCCTGTGAGAAGAAGACCCTGACTAGATACTGTTTTTTTTGTAGAGAGGTCACAAAGGTTGGGAACCACTGGTTTAATCTTTAACAATGTATTTTATCAACTTAAAATATGTATTTTTCATGTAAAATCTTATTCTGTAAAGTAACTTATAACTAACGCTGTCAGATAAATGTAGTTGAGTAGAAGTCTAAAGTAGCAGAAAATGGAAATACTCAAGTAAAGTGCAAACCCCTAAAACTATAAGTAAACGTACTTCATTACTAAACGATCAGTGGGTCTGTGAAGTTGTAAATCGGTAAGCAAGACCACACTTATTATCGTCAGTCACTGCTCAAACATCAACAATGTACTTATTGTACATTCAGATTATAATTCATGAGCTGATATCATGACACAAGCCTTAATCAGAGCTAAACATGCTATTTCTGATTAATCTCAGTTTATCATTGAAATCAATCAGAGTATGCAGTTACACCAGACAACATTACTATGCTAATCACAGCATCACCAAACCAACCAACCATCATTAGAATGAATCATCTGGGACCATGAATGTCTGTACAAAGTTTTATGTCAATCCATCCAGTAGAAGTTGAGATATTTCAGATATTTTAAGATGTATGGATAAAATAAGATGCATCGCATTGACCTAAAGATACAGAACAATCAGTATCATATAATAAGGAAACGTGTCTCCTTCAGTTTTCAGTCCAGGCTGAAGACAAAATGCTGCATGGATGACCTGCTTGAACTTCACTGACCACTGATTTATTCTGATGAGTCATCCACAGAAATCTGGACTCCAAAATAAAACTGCCATTTAGTTCTAAATGCGGTGCACTTTATTCAGATAACCACCGCTGGTACTGAGGGTTGATTCATCGTTCCCACTGACAGAAAGTCTCCACTTCCTGTCATGTCAGTGAGACAGGCGTCATTAACTGTTTTTAAAAATAAAAACAGCTCATACACACTGTGAGTGGTGGAAAGTAACGAGGTACATTTACTCAAGTACTAAGGCAATATATGTTATATAGTAAATTACCAGCTGACAGTCTATAAGATGAGTAAAATCAGCTTTACTTCAGTCGGCTACAGTATTTAAATGCTGCTTGCACGTTAACGCATCAGTAATAATAATCCATAGTATAACATATAGATATATGAACCTGACAGAGCTTTGGCTTGTAATGAGTACTTTTATACTTTAAGTACATTTTGCTGATAAAACTTAAGTACTTTTACTTGAGTAAAGTTTTGCACTTGTAAAAGAGTATTTTTAAATACTTTTACTGAAGTAACAGATGTGAGTACTTCTTCCACCACTGCACACTGCAGCTGTTTCTGCATTTGAAAAATGAAAAATGTCTTTTTTGTTGTTTGTCACGCTGAACGAGAAGTACATGTTTTTGAACTGTTTACAAAGTCAATAGAAAGATGAGAGCGGACGTGAATGGCAGTGGTGGAAAGTAATGAAGTACATTTACTGTACTGTACTTAGTTAAGTACTTACTGTACTTAAATACAGTACTTGAGTAAATGTACTTAGTTACATTTTATAGCGAAGATGTGAAGCTCTTTCTGAATATTCTACTGTTACTGATTTCTGATGATTTCAGAGGCCAACTGTGAACGAATCCCACGTTCTTGATATTCTTAATCTGCCATGTCTGTGGTTTAGAAAGTACAAACACCACTGCAGACTTCAAACACACTGAAGTGGCACCACCGTAATAAACTCCTGTTGTTTGGTCAAGTTTTCTTCAATAATCTGCAGGATATTATCTTTAATTCTCGTGGAGGTGATAAAGTCTCCAAATATGTCAGGATGAGTTTATGAAAATGTGTATAAAATGATGCATGAGATAGATATAAATATTATATATATATATTTTAAATATATTATAAATATTTCACTCACTGTCAACATCATGTAACTTTCGATATGGGATACTTTGATGCAGTGTGGAAAAAGTTTATATTTAAAGTTACGTAAAGGATATTTATGTGTTAAAGGAAGAATTCCAGCTTCTCCGATATGAGGATTTGCTGCTTTTCTGTTTTACATGATTGTAAACTGAATATTTTTGGTTTTTAAGACTGTTGGTCGGAGGAAACAAGTAGTTTTAAGACGTGTGAGGAGCAATTTCTGAAAATTTATGGCGCAAATGTTTAATTAACTAATCACGATATAAGCAGTAAAATAATAATTACTTGCAGCCATAAAATACTGATCCGATGTGCTGGTTGAACTACAGTGTTCTGCTGTTATTCTGTAAAAAAAGAAAATGTGAAGATCGATTTTAAGAGGGAAGATTGACGATGTCACCTGGAAACGATCAATATTTGTAGGATGTAAACGTGCTTCATGAAACTACTCCAACATAAAACATCATTTCTGTCAGCCAGATGTTCCCGATTCTTTTCATTCTTTCGTTCTCTTCGTTCCTCAGAGACGAATCTTCTTCTCTGCTGCTGACAACCTGTTGTTGTTGTTTATGTGTCGGTCTGGTAAACATCTGTCTCTCTCTCTCTCTCTCTGTCTCTCTCTCTCTCTCTGTCTCTCTCTGTGTGTGTCACAGCTGTGGGCCGGTGGTGATGTCATCTCTCTGGCAGTCGCCATGTTTTTGACAGTGTTTACATGTTTCCGTAGCAACAAGCATCCCACATCTGCATCTTTTCCTCTCCACCTCCAAGTGTTCTGTTCATTCGCTGCTCTTCTGTTTTCATTCTGATCATTTCTTCGGTTCTCTTCTGTTCTGCTTGTTGGTTCTATTGCCTTCTATTCTCTTGATTGTTCTTTGGACTGTTTTTTCTGATCTGTGGTTAAAGAAACGTTTACTGTCAATAAAAACTCTTTGGTGTCGAAGTTGCAGAAGTTCTATTCAATTTTCTGTTTACTATTTATCATTAGAGCGAAGCGATGGGGATGAGAGTCAACACCTCTCCCTTTGTGTTGTGAACTTTGGAGTCTCATCCGTAAGTGTTTGACGGACAGGTGGAGAGGGGCGGCGTCGATACCACTCTCGTGTCTGTACGGCAAATATGAAGCTACAGTCAGCAGCTGGATAACTTAGCTTAGCATAAAGACTGGAAACAGGTAATAAAATCCACCTACCAGCACCTCTAAAGCTCATTAATTAACACATTATATCTTGTTTGTTTGGTGCAAAAACAGAAGTGTAAAAAGGAGTTGCGGTTGTGGTTTTAGTGGGTTTATGTGCTTGAACTTTTATTGTTTTTTGTACAAGATATAACATGCTCATTAGTGATGTGTAGAGGGGCTGTTTGGAGGATTTTGTTACCTGTTTCCAGTCTTTGTGCTAAGCTAAGCTAACCGTCTCCTGGCTGTAGCCTCGTATTTATCGGACAGAGTGAGAGAGTGGTATGAATCTTCTCATCAAACTCTCTGCAAGAAAAAGAAAACAAGCCTGTTTACCAAAACGCCAAACTATTCCTTTAATTTGCAGTTTGATTTGTTCTGTCTTTCCTCTCTCTCTCTCTCTGTTTTACATCCAGTCAGTGTAATTTCTCCTCTCTGTGGGGTCATAAACTTGTTTTCATCACATCCTCTCATCAGTTCCAGTCTTATTCCCTCTGCAGGACTCTTCAGGCGTCTCTCCATCACTTCCTCCGTCTGTGACTCTTCATCTCTCCGCATCCATCTGTCCATCATGTCTTTTCTCTCTGGGCGGTTGTGGATATTTCCTGGTGTTGTTAGTCCGGTCCAAACCTCTCAGAGTCATCACTGAGGCTTAATCCCTCGATGATGTCACCGCGGGGAGATCGCTGCTCTGTTTTTGTCGAGGAAAATCACAGCACGAGGTGATCGCTGTAACTGTGTGTGTGTGTGGGAAAACATGTTTGAGAGGACGCCAGGACATGTGCGGTGAGGTGATTCCCCCGTGTGTGTGTGTGTGTGTGTGTGTGTGTGTGCTGTAATCTAAAGCAGTGAGTTTGTTTCTTTTCATCTCAGTGACAGTTTTGATTTTGGTTGAGTTAAAACGTGAGGTTGAGAGTGTTTTCTTTGTTCGGCCGCCCGTTCTCTCTCTCTCTCTCTCTCTCCTCAACACGACTCTCACAAATACCAACGCAATTAGTAATTTTCCACTTCTTTAATGCCTTCTGCTGCTGATGGATCACACATGTTTGAGAACGGACAGTCCTGATGAACAAGTGAAGCAGAGGTTACTGGTTTACGTAGTTGAAGGAGAAAATAAAGGTCATTGCACTAAATGACCAGAATATATCTGAAGGTTCAAAAGGTCGGTGATTCATTGGCAGCGTTCAGCAGTTTTTTAAAAAGTCATCATTCCTCCCTCTATGAGATGTATATTTAAATATACAT
>NTHP01000012.1:3027803-3062780 GCA_003416845.1 Oplegnathus fasciatus | reverse complement strand
TCCAATACTTTTGGAGGGGAGTGTATATATATATTTGAAATATTTGAACAACAGGCAGCGAGTGGCTCAAAGGGAAAAGGACCAGAACCCTTCAACCAACCTGCCTCCTAGAAATCACGTTTATACTGTGAAGTAATAAATTGTTTTTCCAAAAGTAACCACTGGCTGGACTGTGGTCTGAGTGAATGAGACTTTATGTATGTTTGAAGTTCAGGACTTCGGGGTTCACTTCTTTAGTCCCAGCTGTGGTTGGTTTTAAGCAACAAAAAGAAGTTGGTTCGAGAGAGATTGTGGTTTTGGTTAAACATGAATAAACGCCTCATGTCTAAAGTCACTTCTTCTGCATTAAACCTTCACCAAGTGCTGCCAGTGCCTGAACATAACCGCAAAAATTAAAGCGGATATTGATTGGCAAGATCAGATATTTTGATGGAAAACAAATGAAATCTGCTGTCAGTGAACATTTTATTGATACGTTCAGTGTCAACATTTCCTCGTGATGTTAATAAAAAACGTAATTCAGTGATCCACAAAACATATTTGCAGTTGCAAATTAGTTGTTTCAACACACTGTATGATTTTATTTTATCTTTGCCTCAAACTGAAACAGATCAGATGTGGACTCTAAATCATACTGCTGAACTGACATTCCTAATCCCTCCATCCTCGCAAATGTGTGTAAGAGCCAATGATCAGCAGTGTGTCGAGACCTCGAGGCTGTTATGTTGCCTAAAGTCCTCGATACAGAAGCGAGGAGCGGGACGAGGTTAGTCGTGTCGGAGTTGTGAGCTGAGTCCTCTTTAACAGACTTTGTTGCTATGTTTCAGTTCCTGTTTGTCCAACACAACCAGCATGACGGGTGATTTGATGCTGTTTTTGTTGCTAACGCCGTCGCTAACGACACACCCTCTCTGACTGTTCAACGATCTTTTAAGGTTCCTGTGAGGGATGAAAATAAGTATAAAACCTTGTTGGAGGAAATGCAACACATTTTGAAATAGAGAAGATGAAGTGTTACTGTCCTCCACATGGGTACACACACACACATACACACACACACACACACACACAGTTCATCCAACTGAGATGAGACACTTTCTAACTTACAAAACTCAACTTCACTTTTTGATCGCTTTAACAAAATGAAATTGTTTTCTGTCAGTCAGGAGTTGACTTTGGTTTTTTTAAAAAGAGGATTCAGAAAGACACCAGATAAAACATCTTTTAGGTTATAAATTAGGTTTTTGTATTTTTATACTCGGTGCTTTAAGAAGAAGCGAGTCTACCTGCATCAGAATATGTTTCTGACTGCAGCTCTCCCTCCTCCTCAGTGTGTTTTATATAAACCAGCTTGATCCAGTTGGAGTCTGAACTTGCTGTGTAATCGTGTTTTGGCAGTCAGCTGAGCTGTGAGCACTAACAGTTTCATGTTTGGATAAACCAACATGAAATATTATGAACATCAGGATCAGGATGCAAATGTATTATATGGATTATTTCAAACCCTGATTATTCATGAGTTGGCCTCTGAATCAGCTGGGTAATGTTGATGTTTACTGTCTGTTGCTGTGGACCAACTTCATCTTTTAAAGTTTGTCTTTTTGTAATCACTGTATTCATCTTACTTTTACCTTTTAATGTTTTCTATATTGCATGAGCATCATTTTATCTCCTTGTTATGTACAGAACGTGACTATTTTAATCACACAAGCACAAAGACCACAGTGAGGACTGTGTGGGCGTCTCCAGGCTCAGCTGCTATTTTGGCTCATATTTGTGCAGCAGTGCAAAGTGCTAACGGGCTGGATGAAGGTGAATATAAATCAGAGGGTGTGGTGATGAATAAAGAGTAACAACAACAGATGGAGAAGAGAAAGACTTTTCCAGGACTTGTCGTCTGGATGTTGCAGTGCGTCGTGATGTGAACACACAGAGGACCACAAACCTGCAGCCGGACGCAGATGGTTTTTAACATTTCATTAATAAAATGATGATAGCAACAAGTAATTGAAACAATAACAGTTTAAAGGTGAGTTAAGTACTGCAAACTCATTCACATCTTCAAATTGATGATCTGCTTGTTGTTTTATGTGTTTTACTGTCTTCGCATTTGTCTGAAGCAGTGATGTGAATCAGGTTTAGTGCAGTCAGTGACTCAGATACATGTGTAATATTTAGGATGAAAAGTGTTTTTCATTAAGTCATGGTTTAGATAACGATGGGAAGGTAGAAACACACACACACACACATACACACACGATGAGGTCAGGGTAGAAACAGTTCGAAGTCTGAACATATTAAACTTGGCGTTTTTATCCAAACATCGCCAAAAGGAGTCAATATCCGTTTCCATGACAGAGAAGGGTTTGTTGTTGCCATCTTGAGACTCTCTGGAGATTACTTTGAATTTAATGGCGGATTTTTATAGTGCTTGTCATGAAAATAAAGTCAGAACAGATCTCTGCCTTCCTGACATGGATCAGGGTCCCGCTTAGATTTATTAGATGTCATCTGCAAAATTTCAAATAATCTTTGGGGCTTTCTACAAACTTTTAATTGGATTCACAACACAGAAATGATTTACCCCCTGAATAATTCATCATACCTTCCTACTTTGTGATTTCTTTCATGACTGGATGACAGATATAGTCACTAAAAATGATCCTATATTTATCTGTCTTTACCTTTAATATTTTAAAATCTGTGTTTTTGAACCCTTTCAGAGGCCACAAGCTTCAGTTTCTGTCATGGAAACATGAAAGCGGCACTTAAACCAACATTTAGTGTGCAGAGTCAGTGAACTGTAACGTCATAAAATCTGCTGTAATTTACTGTTATGGTGCCCGAGATCTCCTCTGGGACTTTAAGTCAGTTTCACAGATCATTTTTTCTGGTGTCTGTCATGGAAATGACAGGCTGCTCGGTTGACCTGCTGTGGTTCCAACCAGCGGTGCCATCTTTTATTTCAGACCATGTTCTTTAATTATCTGTTGTGAAGACTGTTTTTATGTTTTTATGGGAGAATGTTTTGAATGGGCATTTTGTGCCAGCGTTTTTATTCCCAGAAAATTACAAGCATGCATCGAGCATCCTTCAAAGCTTTCTTCTTATTAGGATGGAAAGTAGACCTTGATGGGACAAGGAAACAAATAAAAAGCAGAAAATAAAACGTTAGCTGTTCAGGATAGTTTACAGTAACTCTTAAAGACGTACTTCAATATTTTGGGAAACACTTTTCTTTCTGAGAGTGAGATGTTGAGATTAATACCAATCTCATGTTTGTGTGATAAAGTGGCTATGATCGATATTTTTATAATAACTATAACAACTATGAACTTCCAGAGAATGATCAGCTGAATCTGCAGCTCCTGTCGGCTTTACGGAGCTTTAAAGTTTCAGCTCATTGTTTATCTGTCCGGCCACAACTTTACTGCTCTGGTTCACTCTCAGCGCTCTCATAGCGTCGTTTTCAGAGAAAAGCTGTACAAAGCCACTGTACACTACCTGCTCAGCGGCAAACAGCAGACAGGCACAGTTAGAGACTATCCGGTGAACATAGTGGAGCATTTAGCAGCTAAAGAGGCAGATATTTCCCTCAGGAGGTGGTGGAGACCAAAAACTGAGCGAATATTGGACTTACATTCAGGTGACACAAACACGACTCCAAATGAAGGATCATGTCGTAACTGCTGGATGTGGAAATAAGGAACTGTTTGCGAAAAAGTTCAACATATCAAAGGGCAATGTTGTGTTCACTACTTGTTTCTGCTGAAAACAAGAGGCCAAAAAAATTCAGTTAGTGCACATTTAAGTCTAGATAGTCAAGATACGGTTAGCCTAGCTTAGCATAAAGACTGGAAGCAGGGGGGAAAAGCTAGCCTAGCTCTGTCCAAAGTCCACGAACACCACAAAAGTCACTAATGAACACTTTGTATCTAATTTGTTTGATTTGTACACAAACAGAAATGTAAAAACAACGTCAGGTTAAGTGCTGGGACTATATCTTGATAAACAGCAGTGTATCCATCCGCCCAGTACACTTCTGCACAGGTTGCCAGATATGGTCGGTGAGCAAAGGTTTCATTTTTGGTGTCTGTACAGGCAAGATGGTACAAAACCTGGCAACCTTCCTGTGATGACAAGATTTCAGGAAGTCACTGCACCGACTTCAACGAGAAATAGTTCCAAACTTCACTTTAAACCCCATTTTCACACTTTCATTTCTGTATGTGGATTAAACACACGAGACGCAGCATGTTAATCAATGAGCTTCAGAGGTGTTGGTAGGTGAACTTTCAAACTTTGATGCAGTCAGGCTAGCTGTTTCCCCCTGCTTCCAGTCTTTATGCTAAGCTAAGCTAGCCCCTTCCTGACTCCAGCTTTGTACTTAACACAAGTTCTGTTATTTTATACCACCTTTATGCCGGCCATATTCTTCTGTTATATCTCTTCAGTATGACTTTGTGAATTGAGTTTTGGCCATAAAACAGTAACTGTAACAATCCTGAGTTCATTTATTGGATATCATCAGTTCTATAAATCCTCTTTCTAGATCTACATTTTGTGTCAGTATTTGTGGTGGAATCGAACCCTGCAGCTGCTGACGTCTCTGAATCCTTGTTGAATTTATTGTTTGTCATCTTTTCAGGGTTTTGTGGGAATTTCACTATTACTCTTGTTGTCGTGGAAAAGATGAAGTAAAACATTTTCAACATGATCTGCACAGAGAGCTGCCACTTTAAACAAGATCCTTATCCAAACCCTCACACAGAATTTATTACATCTAACCTGGCACTCAATTTAAGATTTTTCTAAATAATTCCTCTCGGAGGTTCTTTAAATGGGACTTTATGCCTTCTGTGATTTGGTTTGAGCAAAAGGCTTTAGAGAAAAAGCTCCAAAACAATCTGAGCTTTGACCTTCAGATAATAAGACCAGACAGTCGAGGTTGTTTAAGGTGATGCACAACAGTTTTACGGTTCTGTCTGCAGACATCATCGTCATTTTTTAAAGCTCCCTGAGGATCTTGTGTGAATTTAAGGAGCAGTTTTTTGACAAATTTTCCTGCATTCATCTCTGTCCTCACAACATGACCTGGCGTCTGAAGATTTTGACCCCATGAGTAGCACTCAGAGTCCTGAATACTGGAACAGCCAGGACTCTGTGAGAGCAATGTTTTGGTTGTTTTGGTGCCGGGCCATGTCTGTCAACAAATACATCTGCTGCCTGAATTATTTCTAGAAATATATGCGTGTGTTTATCTATTTTTTGCCTGTCAGCTTCTCTGTTGTTCTACAGACAGCCCACTCGCACCAAAAAAGCGTACAAATAACACAGGTTTACAATGTGAAAAGATGTGCAGTGTGAACGCCAAAGTCAAATTTTGCATGCATATCATACGCCTGTTTTGCGTGCATTACATATGGCTGTCATGTAACCCCCCATCACGTTGACATAATATAAATAGCGACAAAGTCGCTCTTGGAGGTGGTTGGGGTGGATGGATGGCACAAACAAACACAGGACTTTCACCCAGGAGACTGCAGTTCGTTTCCTGTGTGAAACCAAAAGTCAACGATAAGTTTTTTGTTGTTACGTACGTAAGTTACGAAAAGTGCGTAACTTACTTAATTAATGTTATGTACGTTAGTTTACACAAGTTACGTTATTTACACCCAAACCATGATGTTTTCCTAAACCAAACCAAGTTGTTTTCGTGCCTAAACCTAACCGCGTGGTATTTGGACACATCCACTCTCCACAGAAGTGAATGGTAAGGATCGGTGTATCACCTGTATGCAAAAGTTGACTTTGGTGTATGCACTGCACGCTATTTGAAGCGTAAAAGTCATGTTATTTGTACACATATTGGCGAGACCGGGTTGTCTACAGATTGTGAAAGAAAACAGGAGCAGTATTTTGAATTATTCGTATGAAGTTTTACTTTTATGCATCTTTCCTGACTTTCAGAATTTCCAAAGTTATATCTGCATGAAAAGGCATTAAAAACTAAATCAGGGGGTCTAAGGGTTAAGGGGCCGCCCATCAACCAGGAGGTCACTGGTTTGAGTTCAGCTGGGGACCTTTGTTGCATGTCATTCCCCATCTGTCATCTCTCTACTGCATAAAAATACCCCCCAAAAAGCTCAAGCTGAAGACTTGAGGCTGTATGACGCCACCGCATTAACATAAAGAGGCGAGAGAAAAAAGACTTTAGAATCAAACTGACAACTACAACTACTTTTCATCAGGATCAACATGAGTGTACCTGGCTGGTGAAGGTGATGTCGTAGGTCTCATACTGGACGGAAGGTGGAGTCCAGACCAGAGTGACAGACGTCTCTGTGATGTCCCGAGTACTCAACTGAGAAACACCTGACATGACTGGAGAGAGAGGAGACAGAGAGACATTGTCACTGTATATGTTTATGTAAAATGATCCTATTATGGACAATAATCACAGTAAGGCAATATTTTGACAAATATATCTTCAATGGTTGCCTACAGGAACTATTTTATTCAATATTCACGTTCCCATTAAAGAGATACTCTGCTCAATATCTGTCCTTTAGCCATCAAATGCTGCAAAGTTGAAAACTTGGATGTAAAAAGTTTGTAGTTCATTGAGTTTTCTATTACAGCATGTGTACACTTACATCAATTGATGACAGTTACTTTTCTCAAATCTTAATGCGAATATTTTCACCAAAATATGATTAAAATACACGACTCCAATTCAATCGTAAACCTACTTCGACGTACATCAGACACGAAGCAACATGATCGTCCTGTTGAAGTCGTGTTTGTGTCCACCTGGTGAATGTTCGGCCAACATTCACTCTCCTTTTAGCTTTGGTTTTGGTCTCCACCAACCCCTGAGGGAAATATCTGCCTCTTTCAAATTTGTCAATCCTGTCTTTTAACCAAAACATTCAGTAAACTTTCCCTAATCTGAACTCAGGCCCCCGGTTCCCCCAAATCATGAACCTGGATGTAACCCCTAATGACAAAAACATCTTCACCATCTGAACTGTATCGTTTCCAAATAGCAGATCGGATAGAACAGTTTGTTTTATTGTTGAGGTGCCAATAAGCCACTAAAATATATTAACAGATTTATTATCTCCCCACCAGACTTTTAGGCCTTTGTGATTTTATTTACAGAAATACAAGAAATCAGCTGAATATATAAAATATGACAAATCCAAAGAATTTTAGACATTTTTTTAGTGTTTGGCCAGTATTTTCCGAGGAGGAGCAAGTGTCATTGTAGGACCTTGGATTTATGATGTCCCAGTTTCTAAAATCCTGGCCTTGAATGGACTGGACTGTAGCTGTGGACTTGCTTCTGCATCAACTATATATTCAAGAAATAAAGCAAAAGCAGTATTAAATCTAAAAAAATATCTGTTTCCATCAATCTTTATCGATGACCTTTCCGGCTCAACTTGTTAGAGTAACTCCTATTCTGTTGGTTATGGCCACTAAAAACAGTACATATACAGTCTATATATATACACACACAGATAAGTACCCCCACAGAAGAAGACAAACAGGTCTTTGATCCTTCTGAGTTTTTCATTTGAAAGAAGTTTTTTTCTCCTGTGATTGATGCAGTGGAACAAATGAACCAGAAGACTTCCATTTGTTCTGAATTTTGCTGAAATTGAGACGTCCATCTTATGACAACAGAGTGATGTGTATCAGTGTTTGGCTTGAGCCTCGTTCGCTCACGAACTGTTCTATCTGATCTGCTGCTTGGAAACGATACAGTTCAGATGGTGAAGATGTTTTTGTCATTAAGGGTCACATCCAGGTTCAGGATTTGGGAGCCACATGGGCCTGAGTTTATAACCACAACACCAGATTTGCCGGAAGCGGCCATATTGTGGCACCCAGCCCGTTGAAAAAAACTTTTACAGAGCCACAACAAACAGGAATAATTTACCCCTTAATATCTGTCTAATAAAAAATAAATCATCCTTTAAAAAGCTTATGCAGTGGCATTTATTGACATGCAGATGACAGACTGAATAAGTGAGTTGTATAATTCTCATTATTTTTAAACATCATCCATATATTGATGTTTAATTAGTATTCTACCTAAATGTATCTACAGTGTTGACTGGCTTGAATTGTATATGAATGTAATTTTATGTATTTTAATGCAATGACTGTTAATCATATAATGTGTTATGTATTGTATGTCAGGTGTTGACATCAGGAAGATTAGCTGATTGCCATGGCATCAGCTAATGGGGATCCTTTAAATAAACAAGAAAACAAATAAACAATTTCAGACTAGGGAAAGGTAAAAAGACGAGAATGAAATACATTTTAACGATATTTTTCTCAGGGGCTGGTGGAGACCAAAGCAGAACTAAAAGGAGTGAAGGTGGACTCAAAGATGACTCCATCAGGATGATCATGTTGCAGCTGTTTGCTAACATCTTCAATTTAACAACTTTATAAGGTGATAATATGTCAGATGTTGTTATTTGCAGTGGTGGAAGAAGTATTCAGATCCTTTACTTAAGTAAAAGTACGTCTTCAAATGTCTTGTTTTGTTTAACTAACAGTCCAAAACTAAAGATATTCAGTTTACAACGATATAAAACAGAGAAAAGCAGAAAATCATCTCATTTGAAAAGCTGGAAACAGAATGTTTCAAATTTTTTCTTGATAAATGATTAACTGAATATCAAATAGCCTGGAAAATAGTTTTCTGTAGATCGACTTATCATTTTATTGACTAATCGTCCTTCTCCACTCTAGAGAAAAAAAGAATTTCACTTTTTAAATGAAAGTTGTATTTTATTACGTGAAGTATTCATACTGTCTGTGCCGTTGTTGTGGGTATGTTTTGACAATTGTTTCATGTTGTGTTCTATCCTAGAAAGAAATTTATCACGCAGTTTTATGATGTTTTATAAGGCAATTTCATATGAGCATTATTCATTTTCTGTCATGTTTTATCTACATTCCATATACATCATTCTTCTAAACTGCAGGTCAATAAACCACATGCTGAAACATGTGGCACTCTGTGAAGCTGACAACACTAAGCACTCAGCCTGGCAGAGCCACACACTGATGTATAACTGCACACAGTGAAGGCATACTCGATAATAATTCACAGATTTGTTTTACTGCACGAGTTTCTCATAAAATTAGTGCTGAAAAATTCACTGCTCAGCGGGTCACTGAGAGCCTGACGTAATGTTTCCCGTAACCAGTTACCAAAATCCAACATGCACTTCACATACGCACTGAAGTGAGACAGAAATATAGAGAGGCACACACTCACACATTCATTCAGAAACATAAAACAAAATTTATGCAAATTCCACAAAAGGAGATGCAAGGAAATGCAAATCATGTTTTTTTCTATCAACTACTTTTATAGGAAGATTCTCAAGATGGTGCAACAAGAATGAATCAAAACAGCAGCAGCGACTCTTCTCCAACAACAAAATTAAAGCATTTCATTGCTGCGTCCCAGCTGAGAGAGTATTTAGTCTTTTCTTTAGTTTTTGGTCTTTCTGGGGGACTGGAGGCAGCGTTATGGAAACCATTGCCGGCCTGGCTAAAAATGACACATGGTGGGGTGATACTAATATTGTTAGCTTCAGTATATTTAAATTCTACAACTTTTTAAGCCATTAAAATAGATAAACAGATTAGGATTTAATATTTCCCCACCAGACTTTGAGACTTTAGAGAAGCATTTGAAACAGCATATAGACCTGTGTGATTTTATTTACAGAAGTAAAAGTGATCAGTTGAATACATAAAATATGAAAAATCCAATCTTTTTTTTTTTTGGTGTTTGGCCAGAGATTTCTGAGGAAGAGTAAGGTGCATTGGGGGACCTTGGACTTGCGACGTCCCAGTTTCTAAAATCCTGGCTTTGACTGGAACTGTAACCTGTAACTGTGGACTTCCTTCTGCATCCACAGTATATTGAAGAAATCCATTAATCTTTATCACATCTTCACTTTTTCAATATGCAAACCTTTCCACCTCTGCCAGGCATAAAGAAACATCAGCAAAGTTTGTTTGCACAATCCCAAATGTGCATAAAAACAGGTTGATGGAAACGTACTGCTGTTACAGTCGCTGCTGCCCACTTATCTGCCTCTGCCTCTCATATGGGACTTCAGACTGTGGGACTTCCCTCCCTTCGCTTCAATCAGTGGTCGGTTTACATTTGGGAAAACACTTAACACTCACACACGTGTGTGTGTCCTGTTTCAGCCTCAGGCAGCATAGAAAGTCATTACGCAGCAGTCTGAGGGAGTTTTATGGGATCTGGATCCTGCTGCTCTGTTAATGAAACAGTTCCGTCACTCGAATCACTGCAGCTTGAACCAGCTCCAAACAGACGAGCTAATACACTAACGTAGCAACGTGGCCACAACAATGACAACAACAAAAAGAACAACAACATTTGAAGAGGCAAGCAACACGACTCACTCTGCAAATAATGATGCATCGAATTCGCAAAGTGAACGGAAATTTCTGCAATATTGAAAAATAAGTGTTTGTCAGGGAAGAAATGATCAGATAATTAAGATGGAAATGCAGGTGTCGAATGAAACATGTCAACAAAGTGTTCAGCTTCATTGCAAAACATTCCCACAGTCTGTAAAGGATTTATCACCTACATCCTCCCAGAAATGACAAACTGTCTGCTCTCGTGTGTCAGTCCCATTAAGTTATTACACGAAACAATATTACACTAAAGCAAAGCATCTGGGATATGCAAGCTCTGCTCGCATACCAAACATGTAGAGTGTTCTCCCTAATGTTACAAACCACTAACCCACATGGGGAACAACAAAGCCAAAGTGACAGTGGAGAGAGATAGTTAAACATGGCCACTGTGGAGGAAATGTGTGATTTATAGGCTTTTTGCAGCTTTATTGCTGCAAAAAGATAGTTCCCCTGCAACCTATAATGATGCAGCAGATGTGTAAGAAAATAAGTAAGTAAACAGTTGTTAAGTAAGTAAAGTTATATAGCAGGCGTCACTAAATGGCTTGTAATAAAAAGTAAAAGCAACAGATATAAAACAGAGACACAATATAAGAGTGCGAAAAAAGGCAAAACAAGTGTGCCCTGAATAACATTTTAAAGGTGTTCATGGTTTCTCTGACTTCAGATTTGTGTCTAAAAGAAATTCAGACTTTAAACCTCGAGGTCACAATCACCTTTAGTTTTAGGCCTGGATCAAGGAGTAACCAAGAAGTCCCTAACAGAGGAACTCAGAGACTTAATAGTGACACAGTGCTGTAGGAGCTTGGTGATGTAGGTGGGTGCCTGAGCACATAGAGCTCCTGAAGAGATCACATTAATCTTGAATTGGATTCTGAATTGGATGTGGAGCCAATATAAGGAAATCAAGACGGCACGTGAGACTTTTTAAAAGACCTGGTCTTGCTAAGGCAAGTGAAAAGAGAGTTTCAATAGTCAAGATGGGATACAATGGATTCATTTTCCTCAACTGGAATAAAGAGGGGTGAATAAACATGTCACAAGCTGGTCAAAAGGGGGTCAAGTTTAAATTTGACAGATGATGAACCAAGGCTTTCCTTCACTTTGCTTCCTTCACTTGAGGTGATGAACTTCAGTTTTGTTAGCATTGCATTGTATTTTATTTTTAAGATTTGAAGCAGTTATGTAAAAATGTTGGGATGTTTTGGGGCTCAAAGGACGTGTATAATTGCATATCATCGCAATAGAAGTGATACATGGCAACATGGAAAACTACTCATCTGTCCAAGCTGAAGCATATTCAAAGCAAAGAGAGGGGGACCAAGAATAGAGCCTTCTTGTACACCACAAGTGGAGGAAGAGAGCATTGTGCGACAAATTCTGGACAATTTGACACACAGTACAACTGATAGATTTGCCCATTGTATTTTTGCATTGTATTGTTTCTCATGTATGTAACACTAACCACTATCATGGTACTGTAGGGCCATTTGTTGGTATAACAAAATGTTATTAGATGCATTTCTTTGTTTTTTTGTCTTATACACTTAGATAAACCCTTAAACTTCCTATTAAATGCCCACTCGTAAGCATATACAAGAAGAACAAAACGGGACCCAGAATCGAACCTTGTGGCACGCCACAATTCAGACTCAAACATGAGAATGCACAATAAGCAACAGCATTGTGTTACAAACTTTGGACTAGACATTTAGCTGCACACAAGTACAAAGTACTGATGATTTGCCCTTTGCATTGTACATATTACTTACAGTTTGTAACACTCACTATGATTGCACTGTCGGGCTACTTTTTGGTGTAGTAGAAACTTACCAAATGCATTACTTTCTTCTTTTTCATGAAATGAAAACATTCATTAAATTTGGCAAGCTAGGACTAAAGAAAAATAGTTTCCCTACTAGTGTTCAGTTTTATAAAGACTGCAATTCCTGATAGAAAGGCATTTTGACCTTGATCTAGCATTTTCATTGCTTGTGAGATTTGAAAACTTTGAAAGAATTTACTACACCACTTACACCTGGCATTAGAATGCGATCTGTATCTGTATATGTTACCTGGATAAGACAACAAGAACGCATTGGAATTGAAATATGGTCGGATTAGCCACACCACAGTTGACGATCCCAATTTTAAGAAAAAAATCCAGCCAGAAAGTTGAAAGGTCACCTAACTCTGTCTCTTGACAAGTCCACCAGTCCCACCTAACACGGTTGCATATTGACATCTGATCCCAATGCAGACACAATCGATATAAAAGACCCGTGCATCGGATGTCATTATCCAGATAATGTATCCAGATATAGGTCACATGTTAATACCAGGTGTAAATGGGGCCCACCTCTATGTGACAAAGGTCTCCTTTGAAGACCAATTTAAATGAAGGATTCTGTAATTTGTTGGGTTGGACTCACCAGTATCACAGTTGGGTCCGGTCATCCCCTCCTCACACTGGCTGCAGTCTGGTCCAGTGAACCCACGCCGGCAGACACACCTCCCTTTGACGCAGCGTCCGTTGTTGTTACAGTTATTGGGACAGCCTTTGGCGGCGCAATCCGGCCCGGCGAAGCCCACGTCGCAAACACACTTCCCATTCACGCACTTCCCGCGGTTGCTGCAGTTGTTGGGACAAGCTTTTTCAGAGCAGTCCGCACCTGTGAATCCATCATTGCAAACGCACTGTCCATCGACGCAGCGCCCCCTGTTGTTGCAGTTTCCTGGGCAGGAGTTCTCAGAGCAGTCGTCACCGGTGAAGCCGCTGTCGCACACACATTTACCGTTTACACACTTTCCGCGGTCGTTGCAGTCATTAGGGCATGTTTTTTCCGAGCAATCCGGGCCACTGAATCCATCATTGCAAACGCACTCTCCGTTTATACAGCGCCCCCTCTTGTTGCAGTTTCCAGGACAGGCAATCTCAGAGCAGTCCGCACCGGTGAAGCCACTGTCGCACACACATTTACCGTTTACACACCTGCCACGGTTGTTGCAGTTATCAGGACAGGCCCTTTTGGAGCAATCTGGTCCGGTGAATCCAGGATTACAGACACACTGTCCGCTAATGCAGCGCCCTCTGTTGTTGCAGTTTCCTGGGCATGAATTCTCTGAGCAGTCTGCACCAGTGAAGCCTTTCTCACAAACACATTTACCGTTTGCACACCTTCCACGGTCATTGCAGTTGTTAGGACATGCCCTCTTTGAGCAGTCCGGGCCGCTGAATCCAGGATTGCACACACACTGTCCGCTGACGCAGCGCCCCCTCTTGTTGCAATTTCCAGGGCAGGATTCATCCGAGCAACTGGGACCTGCGAAGCCACTGTCGCACACACACTTGCCGTTCACACACTTGCCCCGGTTGTTGCAGTTGTCGGGGCAGCCTCTCTGCGAGCAGTCGGGACCAGTGAAACCAGGATCGCATACACACTGTCCATTCACACACCTTCCCTTGTCATTGCAGTTTCCGGGACAGTTGGACTCGCTGCAGTCTGGTCCACTAAAACCAGGGAAGCAGACACACTTGCCGTCCACGCAGCGACCCTGATCACTGCACTCGTTGGGACATTCATCGATCTCTGGCTTGATGGAGCAACCTGCACCTGAAGCAGAGGGAGGGGGAAACAGAGACAGACGGGTTTTTAAGGGTGATGATGATTCAGAAACACCTCTTACAAGCTGATCGCAAATTGATCTGATCTTCAGACTTGTGTTCTTAATAAGAACATTTCTTGTGTTTTGTGATTTATTATTTATACTCAAGTCTTTTTACACTTTCATGTAGTATTTTTCCATATTAGCCATTCTTCGGCTCCACTCTCGTGTAATTGGATGTCCTGCTAGCCTGTGACTGGGTAAAAAAACTGATTTTAACCATGTCCAGATTGTGTAGTCAGGTGTTGGTGTTTCCTTATTGGCACAGACATAAAATAACGTGGAGACCTCATGTGATTTAGGAATTTTCATCCTTGAGTCCAAGTGGACGTTTGTGCCAAATTTGAAGCAATTTCCTCAAGGCGTTCCTGAGATATCGTGTTCACGACATTTCTACAAATTTCTTCAAATTTGGCACAAACGCCCACTTGGACTCGAGGATGAACTTATTAGAATTTTCTTACATTTTATCAGTGTCTGTGTTTTTGTTGTTTTCTTTTTGTCAAATAGTACTTCTACCACATCTGTTTAGTACCAGATGTACCAAATGGACATAGGTCAACATACCGAGATAATACAGACAATGTCAGTGATTAAAGTTAATTTTCAACAGGTTTTGATATTTTTCTGTGTTCAATACTGTTTAATGTGACATGTTGGGGCGGTGAGAGCATAAGACATTCAAGGTAGAAAGGAACAAACAGAGGAAATTAAAAACAGAAAGAAAACAAACATAAGAGTGCCACGGCCTTAATGTTCTGACATCCACAGTATCTAAAAACAAAATCTCTGAACCCTGCTAGCATCCTCTCGAGCGGTACACACAGGTGTTCGCAAGATGAATCTGAATGGCTGTGAGATGATAAAAAAGGCAGCACAGAGGAACAAAAGCATATTTTTGTGTTGATCTTTTTCAGTAATTTCTGTTATATTTGCTTTTCCCTATTGAAATACTGAATAATTTTACCTCTTTAGGTTCCTGAAAATGAGCGATGAGAAGGTTAACATCCCTCTTTGCTTTAAGACAGAAATATACTGTACAACCTTTGATGAGGGGTCATGAGTTCAATTTGGATTGTTTTAAAGTTGCCCTAAACTCTGTTCTGTTAAACACCTGAGCAATGAATGTAACAAACAACACCCTGATGATTTATCTGTTCTTATGCCTTCCTAGTAGTGGAGCTAAAAATGTAAAGTTCATCCTGAGGTTGGTGCTCAGGACAAGTTAAAGTTACCAAAATCAAACGCCTTCAACATCTGAGGACCACAAACATCCACAACAAATTCAGTGGTAGTTGAGCTATGCCGGACTGTAGTGGACTGAAGTGGACTGATGGGCTGACCACCAGGGCTCACCTCTCCCAGGGCCGTGACAGAAGCTTTGGTTTTCTGCAGTACGATAATGTTCATTGAAAAATGTCTGGAATGAGTTGGAACAGAATAACCTTCATTCATCGCCCTGCTTTCGTATTTCAGTGGTGGGAGGTGGAGGTATAATCCGCTCTAATTAGAGTGTAACACACTAATTATCCCCCCCCTGTGTGTGTGTATGTGTGTGTGTGCGTGTGAGAGAGAGAGAGTGTGTGTGTGTGTGTGTTGTTGTGGAGAAGAGGGTGGAGGGAAGCTGAACTGGACAGGGAGGAGACTGAGACTGAGATCACACTGGGCAGAGAGCTGAGGACACACACACACACACACACACACACACACACACACACACACACACACACATTGCAGAGTTAGCTCATGCTTTGAGCTCTGCCAGTTTATAATGTGATCAGTCCTGAGGTCAGTCTGTACTCCGATGGAGGATGCAAGCGATGGACTGACTCTCACATAAATCTGTCAGATAATTGAAGTGACAGCACTTCACTACATGTACTGTACCATGGAAATATTGTGCTTTTTACTCTACTGCATTTATTTGGCAACTAGTTTTATTCTAGATTCAGATTTAACATAAAGCAGTGGTAGAATGTAACTAAGTACATTTACTCAAGTATTGTACTTAAGTACAAATTTGAGGTACTTTTTACTTCTACTCCACCACATCTCAGAGGGAAATATTGTACTTTTTACTTCACTACATTTATCTGACAGCTTTAGTTACTTTACAAGATTTTTGCACAAAACATACAAAGAGTTTATAAAATATCAAACTGTTTCATAAATTAAACTACCCAACAGTTTATATAACTACAGCTGAAACGATTAGTTGACTAGTCGATTAATCAATTAATCGATTGAGAGAAAATGAATTGGCATCTACTTTGCTAATTGTTTGAGTCATTTTTCATGTATTAATAATAATTATAATCATTAGTTGCAGTCTGATACAAAATAGTTCAAAATGAGCTCCACTTCAATCAACTCCAACAGTAAAATCCTGCTTTTACATTAATGATGAGGAATAATAATTTAATGAGAGAATATAGAATAGTACAACAGTCATTTTACTGCAGCGAGTACTTTTACTTTGAATACTTTCCATGCAGGACTTTTACTTATTTTACTATTTTTACTTTTACTTAAGCAAAAGATCTGAATACATCTTCAGTGACAACAGGTTGAGGTGGCTGGGAGGTTGAGTTCATTCTTCTTCTTTTTGTCTCAACTTTTGTTTTTGTTTTTGGTTGTTGTTGATTTCCTTGTTTTTTGTGTGTCCACCTCTTTCTGGTTTTGTGTGTGTGTTCACTTTAAAAGAAAAAAAGATGGACTGCACAGTATAAAAGCTTAATTCTGCTCTCAATAAAAATATAATTGTTCAAAGAATCTAAATACTTTATAAATTTGTCATCGGTCGGCTAAATCTGCAGCAGGAGGTCATGCTTTAATGCTGTGTGTGTGTGTGTGTGTGTGTGAGTGTGTGTGAGTGTGTGTTGTGTGTTGTGCAGGATGAGTCAGTGGAACGGGAGAAGCAGCTACAGGCAGAACAGTGAAGTAATATGAACTCATGCGATATTGGCTGAGACAAAGACATGTGCACACGATTGGACAGATTGTGACTGAACGACTGAATCTGTGTCCAGTTGTGACGAAGAGTTACAGCAGAAAGAGGTGAACGATGGGATGTGAGGAAACATCCGCTGATTTATTAATGAACAGTCATTCACGTGAGGAAACTTCAGTGAGTCACACTTCATATTCAAACAGTTTAGGTGTTAAAGGTGCAGTGCAGCGTGATTAAAGTTTTTGTTCATGTCTTTTATTCTCTTCTTGTTTTACATCCCTTTCATTTATTCCCCAGTGCTTTTATAACATCATACTTGATATGATTTGGATTTGTTTTTGGTGACCCCGTGACTTTTCCTCTAGCGCCACCATTAGGCAACAAGTGCAACAATCTAAAATGAGCAGAACAGCTCAGAACTGGATCGTTTTTATTGCTTTTTTAACTGAATTAAGTTGTTTCCTGTGTTGGTTTAAATTATTCAAAAACATGTTTATTGATGATGAACACGTGTGCATCATCATGCTAACGGCTCTGTGAGGCTGTACTTAGACACAACAGTGCTGTGAGCTAATGCTGATATTTAGCAGGCATAATGTTTACCATGTTCACCATCTTAGTTTTACATGCCAGCATTTGCTAAAAACAAAGCACAGCTGAGGCTGACGGGATTCTCAGTAGCTCTGCAGGTATTTGGTCATAAACCAAAGTGTTGGACACATTAAAACTTTGACCCGATGATGGCGCTAGATGAAAAGTCAGAGGATCACCAAAGTTATTACAGTGCATCTTGAGGGGAGCATGAACGTTTGAACCACATTTCATCACAATCCATCCAACAGCTGTGGAGACATTTCACTAAATATCAAATCTAAATAAATATCAACCTGCTGGTGCTGCAAGAGGAAAAGTCAGGGGATCATCAAAGTCAGCAGGATTCATCCTCTGGGGAACATGAATGTCTGCACAAAGTTCCATGACAACATATTTCAGTCTGGACTAAAGTAGTGATCTGACCTGGGGTGGCTGAAACCTTGAATAACACTTAAATTGCCTTTTAGCTTTTCCTATATTTCTGATTAGAACGTTTATGGATTTGAACCAGCAACCTTTATGTGTTATACACAGTATCATAACGCGATAAGCCTCTGGGACGAGTGTTGATGTTGGGTGGCACTGACAGAGGGTTTGTTTGCAGTCGTCAGCCTCTGGAAGACTGAGTGACCAACAAGAATCCAGCTCTAATGACAGAAAAACCGAAGTGCAGAAAGGGGATTTTTCAACAAACAAAGAAAAGCCAGTGCAGTGTTTGTACAACACATGTTGCTATAAACACATGCTGAGCAGCAAAGTAACAACACAAAGCCCAGATGTGTCATTTCAGACGGTAATGACTGTGAATGGGCTAAATATTCATACCAGTCTAGACTGGGTTCTTTTGGTTTGGTTTGGTACGTTATTAAAACCAAAAGAATTATATTAGATCATACGACGTGTATTTGTATTTGTTGTCATGGTACTGCACATGGCTGATCTTTCTTTCACATGTCCTATTTAGGGTAACATTTTAGATCATTTTTAGAGTTTTTGGAATGAAATTTGGGTTCGAGATGGAGTTATTAATGTCTTGTTTGTGTTTGAGTTTGAGCCCCTTCAGATGCATCATTTCGTTTTTGATGAGACTGGCTTATATTTCGATTGATCCATGAATTGAAAACTTAATTTTACACCGTTGTACTGCGTGCTGAGCTGATGGTCAACACAGCAGAAATTACAGACTTTAAGTTATTTTTATTTACATCATCAACATGTTGAGAAAGGCTTTGCTTTAAGTGCTTTTAGAGTAGATTTTGGGGATTTTTGGCCCTTTATGGCTCTACTGGAAAGCCTCAGAGAAGACATGATTATCTCTATATTAAAGCTGTTAACTTTGGATTGATATGATGGAAAATCACGGGACCCCTGAGGGCCCCCAGACCTCCTTTTGATTCCCACTGGTCTAGACAATCATAATGGAGGTTAAAGGTCCTGAAAACGTACTTTCTCAATCAGCTTCTTAGAGCGAAAACACAATTTTCTGCCAAACTTGAAACAGTTTTGACTATTTCACATTAGAGATTTCTGTATTTGTGTTTTTGTTCGTGGTTTTCTCACTTTTTTTAGTTGGAAAAACATGATGTCACCTACTTACATATAATTAATTTAATACAAATGTCAGGATGTTTTCTCTGGACTTTAAAAGCTGCCTTAACAGATTTGGCCAGATTTTTTGGCCACTGGTTTTCATTGACATTTCAGTTGATATATTAAATCAAATAAAATATTGATTGTAGTCGCTTTAACTTTTGTTTCTCAGTCATGAATATTTAATGTTGAGATTTGAGACTTTATATCAACAACCAGCTGGTTTTACCTTTACTCTCCTTGGAGGTGCAGCAGCCTCCCTCAGCTCCTCCACATTTCTCCCTGAGGGCCGACACCTCCCTCTCCAGCCTCTCCAGACGCTCCCGCAGGGCAGCAAAGTCCCCTTCACAACCACAAGACCCAGATCCTGAACCTGAACCCGACGGAACCAGTTTGATCCTATGGGTCAGGACCAGAGGAGAACCGGGAGTCAGGTCGATTTCTTTACCTGAGAAATACAGAGAGGAACAGGCTGAATTAAAACTGGGAGGAGACGGAAACTCAAACTTCACATGCTGATCTGAGGCCAGACCTACTCAGACCAGCACTGATGAGGTTCTAAGAAAAATGACATTTGTTGACAACAGTTTTTCAATCATGACAAACAATGTTAAAATGAGGATGATTAGCTAAATAAACACAAGTTTAGTCCCATTTGTTTTAGTTCTGTTCTCCAGCTCTTCATGAGATCTTCTCACTGCAGGTTTTTACCTCCCTGGCTGACATCAGATGAGTCACCCTGAGTGGCGCAGCCCTCCGAGATCACCACCTGTAACAATGATAATGAGTAAAGTCAACCTTTGTATTTCATGTTGTTATGTTTGCACCGTTGCTGCATCCTCAATCCAGAATATGTCTCCTCTAAATACAGCTGCAGCCTTTGGCCCGAACACAACTGCTGTATCATTGTGACCCCCAGTTTCCCAAAATCTGTTGCACGCTGAGAAATTGCTAAATATTACATTTACACTGTTCTACATCACACGAAGAGGTAAAAATAGTCTGATGCAGGACATAAATAATGGGAAGCAGATGTAAACTCCACTGTTTGTTCTTGTGAGTGGACACGACCTGTTGTTTCTCATGAGAGACAGAAAAGAAAAATGAAACTTATATTAATACTTTTATCATAAAACTGATCCAACTTACCAAATGGGACCACCAGGAACGGGTCCAGGGGCCCCTAAGGGGGCACTTGTTGTCTTGTTGATGTGTTGCTTTATCTTGTGGTGTGTTATGTGTTATACTAGAGGACCACAATGGAAATAAGCCGTCGGGCTTTATTGTGTTCACATCCTCTGTGATTTGTAACATATGTAATGACTGCAGTGCAGTGTTATATGTGTTTTTAATCATCAAATAAAATCAATCAATCAATGGGGCCTGTTTCCTCTGACCACACTCAGCATCACTGATGGATGTTTTTGGGTAAAACTGGAAACCAGATTTTTGGGGGGTTTTAAGTTGTTCTTTTCTTGTTAAGAAGTCAAAAGACTCAGTTAGAAGCCGGATGGCTCAATATGTTTTTTGTTCCTGATCCTAATAAGTTCTTTTTCTGGTCGGTCGGAGGTCTTTTACATGTCTGTGCTCAGAAGTCTGTCGTATCATAATCAGTTGATGTCTATAACGAGCTGGTATTTATCACTTATTCACACATTGGTGGAAAGTAACTAAATACATTTACTTGTGTACAATTTTGAGGTACTCGTACTTTACTCGAGTATTTCCATTTTATGCCACTTTATACCTCTACTCCACTACATTTAGTTACTAGTTACTTTCCAGATTCAGATTATTAATACAATTAATATTATAGATTAAGCTAACCAGCAGTATATAAAGTCATTAAAATGAGCTCCACCTTTACCAGCTGCAACATTAATATTTAATTATAATCCAATAATATAATATATATCTTTCTGAAATAGGCCATTCTGCATAATCAGTAATTTTACTTTTTAAGTACGTTTTAATTCTAGTAGTCAGTTTCAATGTATCACCACTCACTCACCAAACCAACCTATGGCTCACCTTGATGGAGTCCTGCGTGGTGTCCCTTGGTGTCCTTTGACCTCTGACCTGTAACTCCTGGGAGGTTGATGGGGTCAGGAGGGCCGGAGCAGCCAGGAGGAGGACACCGAGGAGGGAGGGGATGAAGAGAAACATCGTTGGGGTCAGACCAGGAAAACTCTTCCTCAGGTTTTTTAGGAAATTGAAGGAAGGGAAAGATGCTGGACTCCTGCTCAGGAAATCTGAGCTGATGGAAGCAGTTTGTTTGGTTGAGTTGAAGCTGACTGTTTCCAAGATTTTCAGAGTGTTTTAAAAGATGCGCAGATTAGTAGCACTTGAACTGCAGGTCAGAGAGATCTCTGTCAGCTGTTGTCACTTTGTTTCAATCAGAGGCGATGGCAGCTGACGGCCGTTTTTCCTCCCACCTCTCCGTTGTACTCCAGGGATTTTCCCCCCTGGAACGAAGACAGAAACACACATTTAAACCCACCTTAAAGTTTCATGTTCGCTCAGCAGACTCCACTTTAGTCACAATTAGCAGAAATGGGGCCATTAGCTGTTTATGGGCCTGTCAGTGTAGCGTGTCAGCCAATAAACCACAATGGAAAAAGTAACTTGCTCTGAAAAGAGTAATTTATCCTGCAGCCAGTTTTCAAACACGGCCACCTCACCACTGCCAACACTACGGTGGCACACGGATCAGACCGAAGGCTGATCGTTTAGAATATTTGTTACACTGTAATTGATCAATCGGTCTCAGTACATGAAGAGCATTTCACGACATGGATCCTCATGTCTTATTGGTTTAGCTACGTTAGGCCTTGCTGACCCTGATCGGGTTGGAATTACCTTACAGGAGGCACAAGAGGGTCAAAATTAAGCTCAATAGAAGTAGAAGGTTTTCAGTTTGAAGGTGAAAACTATACAAATGAAATGACAGGAAAAAGATAAACATCACCACGCTTGGAGTAAGAAAGTTTTCCCCTGACGTTTCCTCCTGCGCACATCTAGTAGCTGAGAGAATCCACAAATATGAGTCAAACCCTAAATGATCTAACCACCGTGTCTCCCCTGAGACGTTTATAACCAAAGCTGGTTAATGCTTGAGCGCTCTACTGTGTGTCCTCCATCCAGCTCAAATCCACTTTCAGCAGCAGCAGGTTCGAATGCAGAAACCAGCTGCGGAGAGTTCCCAGCGCTGGGCCCAGTCCACAACAACATCATAACGTCACCCAGCCTGCTGGTGGAGACGTGAACGAGCCATTTATTAGTTTCAGGCAAAAACACAAATGTGCACGAGTTAATAAATGTCTCTGAATGAGCGAGTCAGTCTGTAAATGTATTTCATTTTGAGTTTTGTCCTCTTCGAAGTTCTGTAATTATTTTCAATGTTATTTTAAGAAACTGTCATTAATCCCCACAATTGCATTTTTAAGGAGGTCAATTCTAAATGGAGCCTGACTGATAAATATTAGATACATACATAATGTTGGCTGACTTTAGCTTATCATAGATACATAGTATATCAATACTGACACGTGTCAGCTGATAAGTAACAAGAAATTGCAGCACAGAAATACCAAATATATGTCTGCTGAAATTTAGAACTAGTTCTGTTATGTCCTCTTGTCTAATTTACTTTTTAAAAATTCTTTAAGTTAAATAGAAGTGATGCACAAACATTTTTGAGACCAGACAATATTCTAATCAATCATCTACAGCAGAAGCATAATGTTTGGTATATATATATATATATCTACATCTACTCCTTCTCCCTCACTGAAATACTCAGAATCTATGAATATACCAAATATTGTTCATGAAGTTTTGAAATACTGGACCTCACATGTGAACCTGACTTGTCTCCACGCCTTCTGCCCACATTTATTTTCTCTGATGCTAATTTGACTCGACCCGACACAAAGAGGGTTCAGCATCTGCAGTTTAATTTACATCTTTGTCTAGACCTCAGCCAGTTAGTGAGTCTGCTCTGCCGACTTCAACGGGAACAATTAGCTTGTAAATACCTGCCAGTGACAGCTGTTCCAGCTGCTACGGCTGCTAACACAGGAGGGCAATAGAAGCTCCCTAAACGCACCATAAAGACTCTGCACTTGCTCTTCACCCTTACTTTTTCTCGCTGCGGCTGGTTTTCATCTTTCAGTCGGAGTCTTTTCCTCCAGCTTTCAGTAGCCAAAATAAACTCCTTCTGAGCGGCTCGTTCAAACACAAACTTGGCCCTCGATACCCAAACTTGGCTCTGGTTGACGGACTGTAAGCAAGTGATACCAGGAGGCCTGCAGGGTGAGGTGGATGAAGTTTTGTGCTTTTACTAATTATTAAGAGAGTTTGTATTTGTAGAAGTTTAACTGCTGTTTATTTTTTGGCAGTTTAACAATAACATTTCCTTGCATTAGAAACTTCTCTCATTTTAGAACTTCTTTTCTTTTCCTTTCCGCACATTTTAATTTACAAAAACCAAAAACAGACCAATCTCAGGGAATTAAGACTTCTCAGATGATTTAATATTTTACCTGACTTTTAATGCCAGGCTGCATTGTGGTCCATGGTCTGGACCGAAACATTTTAAACTCTTCCTGCACTTGTCGTGGTTTCATGATGATCCGCTTTGATCAATAAAGATTTCATGCTTTTGATTAGTTGTTAAAAGAGCACTTCACTGATTCATCATTCTAACATTGTCGGACTCGTGATGGACAGTTCTTCTTTGTGGGGTCTGCATTACCCACAATGCAACTCGACCTGATTCACTCGACTCACTCTGTACAGATTCAGGTGTGCTATGCTAGTTTCATCACTTGAAGACATTTATCAGACTGATTTATCAGCTGGAGACACTGAAGGCTTTAAAACATCTGCAGTAGTTCTCCCCAACCCCTGGAAACATCTGGAAACACATGCTGAGGTGTGAAATCAGTGGAGTTCCCCTTTAACAAGAATCATTTTAAGTTAAGAGTGAAAGTTTATTTTTGACCTTGGAAATAGTAGTTTAAAAAATCTTAACTCAAGGTCCACTTACTAGCTTTTTCTGCAGCTTTTAACTCAGTAAGAGAAAACTCAATCGTCTGAAGAAGAAAATGAATAAAAAAGCTGGTTATTGGACCATGAGTTAAGATTTTTCGGTCAGAATAATTTTATTTTGGCAGGTCCATGACGTGTTACAACGCTTTGATTGATTTAATTGATTAGTAGTGATGTAATGATTGACAGCCATCACACGCCTTCGTTAACGAGTATCAGTGACGCAGTTGCTAAACAGCCAGACGCTGTGAAATCCATCACAGACCAGGACGGAGACTTTCACAGACCAGGGTCACATGGACAACATAAAACTATGAAATCATTTGGAAACGAAAAAGCTCACAAAGTTTGTGGTTTTCACATAAATATGCATTGATTTTCATCTCGTCTGCTGCCACTAATTAACTCGGACATTTCTACATATGCATGCACTAACCCCGAGATGAAGTACAGGCTCTGAAAACCACCTGACGCTTTCATGTCAGTGAAGTGCAGTCACAAATTAAGTCACAACATCCTCATCTTTTGTCTTTTATTCCTAAAACATCTGAAAAAAAATCTAATCTTATTAAGACAAGTCGTATTATGCCAAAGGGGCGATATCACCTGTTTCTAATACAAGTTCTTGTTTTAGGAATTTCATTTTCTTGATATTCCTGCAACAATCTGCCTTATTCTGTCTTTCTGTTTTGATGAATATTGATCAGGCTGAAATAAACTCACCCCCCTGGCAGATTGTTTTAAAGACACACTTAAATGGGGATGATTGCATTGCACAAGAACATTCACTTCTTATGACTCAATAAAAGAGAAAAGGTGTCAGTACTGGACAAAATTACTTTTTTTGCAGTCACAAAAGTACAAAAGTTCAACTGTGCTTCTAAAAGTAGTTTTCTGTACCGTGCAGATAAAATAAACATTTCTGAAACATTTCTGTATATATGGTTGCATATTATCATTATTTTTATTATCGATTAATCTACCTTTTATTTTCTAGATTACCTGATTGATTGTTTGGTCTTTGAAATGTCAGAAAATAGTCAAACACAAACCTCACAACTGGCAACTATTAATCAATAATTAAAATAGCTGCCAATAATTTTCCTTCTCAATCAATGAATAAATTAATCAACCAGTAGTTTCAGCTCTAATAAGCTTCATATCTCCTTGTGCATATTGATGCAATATCCATAATGTCAATGAAATGATTTCAGAATCTCTTTAATGATTATGAATGAAATGAATTAAAGATGCACAAACATTTTGAGAATCTTAAGAAGCATCTTACCTGCTCAGAGCTGCGATGACTTTCTCTCTCTGTCAGTCCAGAAGTGTCTCTCAGTCCTTCTGAAACTCTGATTGACTGACCAACAGGACCAGAAGGACGGGGAATGGACAGAGAGAGAGAAGGAAAAAAAGAGAAAGAAAGAAAGAGAGGGGAGGAGAGCAGTAAAATTTTCTCATACTTGAAGAATTTTTCCTCCCTCTCCTTGTCTCTCTCCTCCTCTCCTCCTCCTCCTCCTCTCTTTCTCACTGATGTAATTCTATGTGCTTTACGGGTCCCTCTTGGGCGGAGGATTTGCGATGGAAAACATCTGAATTTTTAGATGTTTTTAAGGGAACGCGGGGGCCTAAAATCTTTAATGTGTTTTGAAGCGGTCTCTGTCCTCTGCTGGACTCTCCATGACGTTAGAGAGACGCTCCACTCTGTTTCTCTCTCTGACTCTCTTTTGCTTTTTGATGCTGTGCTGACAAACCTGCTCTCCATTCACTGTCGGCGAGGCAGCTCCAGGATCTGACATTACACACAAACAGACACTTGGCTGCTGCCTTCAGTCTTGTTTTGTTCAGAGAGATGATGTACAACAAATTTCTAACGTAGGATGCACCAGTCACAGGCTCAGGCTGTCTGAGGGGCACCAGCTGCATGAGGTGGGGCACCAACGTGCAGAAAGTCGAGATGCATTTATGGTGAAACTGTTCCAAACCCTGTTAAGATTGTTTTATTATGTGACTCAGATTAAGTATAACTATATATAGTATAACACCTACGTAATAAAAATACACAGGAAACTATTAACTATTTAACCATTTAGAGGCACATAGAGGCCAACTAATTTTCTAGCATGTAGGGCAGCTGATAGATAGTCCGATAGGCACCATAAAGGGGGGCACTGCATCATGTTTTCTCCACTGGAAGTGCACCATAGAGAGCACTGCATCATGTTTTCTCCACTGTAAGGGCACCATAGAGGGCACTGCGTCATGTTTTCTCCACTGGAAGGGCACCATAGAGGGCACTTCATCATGTTCATAATGTTTTCTCCACTGGAAGGGCACCATAGAGGGCACTGCATCATGTTTTCTCCACTGGAAGGGCACCATAGAGGGCACTTCATCATGTTTTCTCCATTGGAAGGGCACCCTAACTTAGGTTAGGCTACTTTATTGGTACCGTAGGTAGATTTGGTTTGTAGTAGGCGAGGCATCAATCTTGATTAACAATCACAGACAAGACAGACAACAGACAACAGACAACAGATAAAATGATAAAAGTGCTCAAGGCTCCAATAATCAGGACTTAGAAAGAGAAAAATAACACTAAAAAGACAGAAAGACCACTAAAACAAATAACCCTAGCAATATCGCTTCGACTTGTTCATCTGAGTGGTGGCTGCTGGAACAAAGCTATTTTTATACCGCTGTTCTACACCTTGGGATTATAAACCTCTGTCCAGAAGGAAGAAGCTGAAATTCACTGTGCAAAGGGGTGGGAGTCATCATTTAAAATCGAGCTGGTTATCCGCTGTAACTGTTTGATATACAGGGACTCTGTGTTAAGCTGTGACTCACCAATCAGCCTACTAGACCATTTAACAATTTGGTTCAGAGAGTTCCTGTTCCTTAAAGCAGAGGTTCTCAAACTTTTTGGTGCCAAGGACCCCCAAATTGATACACATCAGGCCACGGACCCGTATTTGTAGTCTCAGGGATCCCCGTCTGATAAGATTCCATAACTGTCTATACTGTAGATTGGCAGATTAACAGTGAAGAGTGTGAAACCCAAGAACAGAATAGCCATTCTTATACATTCTCTCACTGGGCTAACTTTTAGTCAGTGAAATAACAGTGAAATTAAAATATTCCCCCTGCGACTGCCTCAAGGACCCCTGGGGGTCCCCAGACACCAGTTTGAGAACCACTGCTTTAAAGATAGGTTTCCAAACCATGACACCAAAGAAAAAGACAAAATTGATTCTAGAGGGCACTGGAAGGGCACCGTAGAGGGCACTTCTGGCACATTGGTCCACCATAGAGGGCATTTTATCTACCACAGGCGTTTTTTTGAACATGGGGGCACCAGGTAAAATTATTTAAAAATCATTCTAATTTTTGTTGCTTATTGGTTTTTGAACATCATTCTAATGATTTTCTTTACCTTTTTCAGACATACATGGCAAACAGAGTCCCGAAACACTGAGGTGTTTATATATTCATTGACCCTTGTGCAAAACGTCTGTGTATGCCTGACACAAGGTCACTCTCATTGTATGTAATGTGGCTTCACTGCTTTCACTTAGATACAGTAAATAATAAAGAGACTGACTGCTGAATTGACTGATTGACTCAGTTAATTAGTCAGTTAATTGGCTGCTTGATTAGACAACATATCAAACATGTATGGGAATCAATGGGAACATCTTCCAGTTTTTCTCATTTCTTCAGTGGTGGACTTTTTCTCTGAAGCTTTCTAATAAATTCTGTCTTGCTGAAAGTGAGTGAAGAAAATTGAAAGGTTAAAGCTGTCTGCTGATCAAAGGCAGAGGTCAGAGGTCAAGTAGAGGGGCTTTGAACAAGCGTCAGGCGAGACATAGGGTTTGGGCGCTTCAGATGAGGTCATCCAGAGGATTGTGAGAAGTTGAGAAAAATTACAGACTGTGGACATGAATTATGTGTTCCTCCACCAGGTAGGTTTGCTACACCTTTTGGTTTAAACTGGGCTTAAGGTTTCCGATGTTTTAATCATGAAAAAGTTTATTTTCTCCCAGTAGGAAACTTGCTGGGAGTCACGGTTCAGATAGGGTTGGCAAAGTGCTTCATACGTTCATGCTTTGTGTAATGTTTCTGACACGTTTTTACTCTCACTTTTCACGCACAATGGACAATATTCATGAGACTATGTCGTGTAGTTGTGGTTAAGTACTAACTCTAGCTCTAAGGAAATTAAATTTAAGCCTAAAATATGAATAAACAACATTTATATTCTGGTCATATTCTTCTCTCAAATCCACGTGTTTATGTAAAATAACACACTTTGTGTCATGAGTGATTTTTCTTTAACACATCAGCTATACCCGCTTATCCTTCAGATGGATGCGGGCGGGCGGGCTGGAGATGATCCCAGCTGACCTTGGTCGAGAGGCGGGGCACACCCTGGACAGGTCTCCAGGCAATCACAGGGCTGTCATAAAGAACTGCCATGAATGAACTTTATATTTCATAGAAAAATATAGAGCTTTTTCCGTCCAACAGCCCAAAACCAGAAGATTATCAATCACTACCACATAAGACCTCAAGACTGAGAAACTGTAACTTTGGTTGGTTGACAATAATTAATTGATTTTCAAAATAGTTGCTGATTAAATGTCTGTCAGATGAGTGATCGATTAATTGAACACTCTAAAACACATGCAGTATACGTATAACAGAATATCAGTGATGGAATGTAACTAAGAACATTTACTTAAAGTCATAATCTCGAAGATTTTCATTTTGTTGTCTTTCACAGCACCTATGGTGATAATCGGTAAGTGCAGGTGTGTTTTTGGACCTCACTTCAGTTTCAGTTTCATCGTCTATAGTCATCGATCTTTTCTTTGTTTGTTCGGCCACAGTAACCGCTGACTTGCAACACGAGCAGAGACTGGAAAAAACAGTACGCTGCTTCACACACAGGTGAGTTGAAGAGCGAGTCTGTTGCGTTAGAAGTCTTGTTAAAAGCCGAACCGTGGGCTGCTTGTGATTTTTCCAGGAAAGTCGCTCAAAACACTCGGGTCGTATCACTGCAAATGCTGCAGGCTTTCATCAGTGGGCCATAGGCTCAATCACCATTGTGTTGCATCATTTGGCGATAACTAGTGACTTAACTTACTTCTTCCATCACTGCAGAATATCTCCTGGGAGTTTATCAGACGTTCATTAAGCTCAGAGGATGCACACGAAGGTGAAATGTAGGACTTGAGACTTGTTAGTTGTGGGCTGAAGCTAATCAAGTTTATTAACCATCAACTTTACAACCCAACCCTAAACTCTGACTGACCTCTGCCACCTAAAGCCCTTCTTTCTTAGTTTGAATCATTTTTACTTACTTATTTTTCCACTTTACATGAAGGCATCTTGCTAAGGAGATTGCACTAAAGAGCTGATTATCATTACTGCTTATTTGACTGGTTAAAACAGTTTCCCAGGTTCACGTCAGCTCTCTTGCACACTGTGGGCTGTACTCTGCAGTGTGAGATACAGACTGTGGTGGTTTCAGGCTCACTAATCAGAGGCCGAAGGCCAATCAACTTTACTATCAAGTTTACTGCCTGGCCCTAAAGCCTGACAGACCTCCAGAGTGAACTAACACTCACTGCTCCCCCGGGCGGCTCTCCTGGCTGCTCCTCAGACAGAAGCTGGCACTCAAACTTCACTCACTCTGGATTGATTTCCTTTCACTCACTAAGAACTTTTACACTTGGCTTCTTTAAAAACTTTTTAATCTCTGAGTCGATTTGTGAAATTGGATACTTGAGCAACAACAATGTGTATCTAACAGTATTGTTCCAGTGTAAACCCAGATGTTCTCTCTTTATTGAACACTTAAGTTCTACAATCAATCAGAGAAGTCAAAAGCCACAATATGAGCAGCAGAACTTAACTGAGAAATATGAATATCCAACAAAAGATGATAAAAACATCTAAAAACATTTTTTAAAATACGTGCCTAGTCTATTTTTGACGGAGGCTGCGTCAAGCTGCACAGAGCAGATTATTTTATAAAAAAACACACAAGTTACTGAGGTAACATCTGGAGCAAGGGAGCTTCACTTATGGACCACAGGAAGAGCAGCTGTTGACAAACAACTAAATGGGATCCAAATAAAGAATAAACAATCAGCTTTCCAAGTACTCCAAATATACAATAAACAGTTACCAATCAGTTGTATATTGATTGATCAGCTCAGTGATTAATGGAGGGAGGGAAGAGGGGGAGCAGATGTATTCTGCCTTCAAACATTTGTGCAGCAAATTTTTCCAATTAGAGTTAAATTTTCATGCCAGACATAATTTTTGTCAGATGTGGTAGTGAATCCCAGTTTTGAATCTTGTTATACAAGACATTTAGACCCTGTTTAGACTTGGTTTTAAAATGCGTTCCTGAAACCAAGTGGACAGCTGAGACACATCGCCATTTACACCTGTGTCTATCATGTGTCTCCGAGGTGTCCAGCTGACCACTTGTTTTCAGATTTCAATACTGCCTACGTCACTTCCGCTAGAAGGTCAAAGGACGTCATCCTACCAATACCCTCGTTAACGGCCTGGTTACGATACGAGCAGTCTAGTTTTCTTCTGCCCAAATGGAGATTAGGCATCTGATTTCACTTGAACTCCAACCGCCTACATCAGTGCTCCTCTCCATTTTTTCGAGCATTGGCGTGCTGTCACAAAAACAACCACCACATCCTGCATTGATGACGTACTTTCCTGTTACATCCTTGACGCATCAGGACGCATTAGCGTTTACACTACAAAAGATATGTGGTCAAGTGCATCCCAGACCACCTCGGCAAGTGGTTTGAGTGGTCGGATCACAATGCGTCTTGGTGGTCGTTTACACTTGTATTTAGCTGTCCACTTGTGATCTGATTGCCCAAGACGCATTTTAAAACCAAGCGTAAACAGGGTCTTAGTTAACGTCCTTTGACAGGACACGTGGATGCTGCAGGAGCAGATCATTTGCCTTTTGAGTTGACCACCACACCACCAAAAACAAACACTAAAATATTACTTATAACATGTCGACAAGGCGTCTTTAACTGTCAGAAAGTGACGAGGTGCTGAGAACAAACACGTGATAAAAAAAACTATTCAAGTGTTACCAGCTGTTTGGTAAAATGCATTAAAGTGAGCTACATGTAGCTGGTTGTGTAGCCAGCACTATCCTGCCACATGGGAATATACAAATACAAAAACCATACATACAAACCTCAGTGTCCAGCCAAAGTGCTGATATTAGGCAGCCTTTCTTTCATGTTGTACTCATTTATTTTGCTCCTTTTCTCTTTATTGTTCCGGCTTCAACTTCTCAAATGTTAAGTACTGACTGTTTTTCGAATCAAAGTCTTATAAACTTTAGCAGAACTCCCAGTTCACTTAGATCATTTTGAGTAAATCAAACTTTGTCTCTTTTTTACTATATCTGCTACTTGCAGTGTGATGCACCTCTTAATAAAATTCATACTTTGTTTCTCATCAATTTCTCTGCATTTTTTCTGCTTGTAATTTGTAACAGTTGTAAAATTGTAACACCGATGCATCTTTTTATTTGTTAATAAATTCATTATTATCAATTAATCATTAATAACATAGTAACTTTTGTAACTTTAATTCAGGTGTTATATAACAATTTTCTTAAGATAAATTGAGTAATAATGAAAAATAATACTTCACTCAGTGCAGTGTCTTGTGGACCTCTTTGGCCCTCCACATAGTGGTTGACCCAGTAGACGCACTGACTGTTACCTGTCACCTTTCCATTTGATGGTCTCTCAGCAGCTTTGACACGGTATGAAGAGATATCTTTGTCCCTGTGAGGATTTGTGTTTTCTCCTTTGGCTTTATGTGTTTCGGAGAGCAGAGCTAATCACCTTAACTACTAACTTTAACTACCAGGCTCAAAAACCTTTAGTCTGCCCCCGTAGACTCATCAACAGGACTTTCATGGTCTCTATGGGAGCCCTGAGATGACTGAAATGCCTTAGAAACCAGGAACACATGCATGATAAAGCGAAGGCTAATTGCACCATATGGGTTTTGAGCCAAGTTAAGTCCGTGGGAGCGTAAATGCAGAGCGAGAGTTTGGCCAGAAAATAACGAGAGCATGGATCTTGTAAAGCTGGAAAATGTTAATTGAAGTTGTCAATAACTCTGACAGACGTAGTTTGTGTGTGACCAGGAAACCACTTCCAATGTGGGTCATTTATTTATTTTTTCCACTGCAGTTTCAGTCAGTTTCTGCCCAACAAATGACCGCAAACCTCTCTGGTTTCACTCAAACTTTCAGATAAAAATGGATTTCTGTATTATGAGCAAGTTATTTAGGTCCAGATTTCTTTAATAATAATTAAATGGCTCTTCTGGTATAATCACTTACATTACCTGATTAATGTGCATGAATAAATAACATATGTAAACATGCAAAATATATAAGAACTCTGCAAGAAACAGAGAATTAAATGCAAACATAATTATGTTGTGGCTGTAGATCTATTCAATAACATTCACGGTCAAAGTGAATTTGTTTCCTAATGTAGGCGACCATGACACAATAAATTCATTTTCACAATTATGATAATTATTCTCTATGAACTGCCCACATGTGCTAGTCAATAATAACGTAAATAATACTAACGTTGTGTTCCTAAAGCTAGAATTAGTAAATCACATTACCAATTAACAAGAAGCGCTACTGGTTGGGAGAAATTAAATACTGGAATACAACACTGAATATGATAATGAAGAAATACATTTAAAAAAGAACAGGAGTTAGGGAGACTTGGGAAAATTAGCACTCAGGTGTCCCTATCCAACAATGCCATTTGCACCCGGGCACACATTAGATACATAAGGCTTTCTAACATGTGGTTAACGTTGTGAAAGGCTCTATTTTAACCCAATCCATGATCTTTTCCTAAATCTAACCAAGTAGTTTTGTTGCCTAGACCTAACAAAAACGCGACTTAAAACTGAAAATTATGAAAATAATAAGTCAGTTAAGTCTAAAAACAATAAGACAACATTAGCCTCACATGGGATTCAGACCCTGGTCTCCTGGGTGAAAGTCCTGCAATTGATCCATTCAACCACCACAACTTCCTTCCATCAAAGACTTTGTCGCTCTTTATGCTACGTCACCTGTCTTCCTAAAGCAGAAAGGCCTGAAAACTAAGCGAATGAGGGGAAGTGGAACTACTAATGAAACATAGCCAGTGTTTATGTTTTTTGTGGAGCCGGGGGGTGGGGGGTGACGGGGCCAGGTCCAAATAGCCGAATAGCGGCCATGTGTCTATTTGTACCCGGGTGCAAACAGACACACGAGAAATTAATCCTGTTTTATTTTCTGTTTCCTGTTTTAGTTGTAACTTTAGAAATCCCATTCATAGCTGAAGTCCTCCAGTGTGGCGGCAAAAGGCTGTGCTGCCTCCCCTAAAACCATTAGTCAGCTTGTTATGAATGCAGTCTACTGGGAGGGGGGAAGGGGAAGAGGGTTGAGAGGTTGCTGGTTCAATTCCAGCAGTGTGACAAGCTAAATATCTGGTTCCCTCCACAGAGTGGCGGTCAAAGTGCTGCTGCTGTCACACAGAGCGGACTAAGCCTAATGTGAGGAAACAGAGGTGATGTTGAGGTTTTCCAGGAGTGACTAAGAGTTACACAAACACACACAAACACACACACTCATGCTGGCAGGATTCACACACACAATGGGAACAAGAGCACACACACACTAATACAAACATTATTATGTATACAGACATGGCAAACTACAGACACACTTTACAGTCTTTTCTTTTCATGCCACTTTCTACTTCTACTCCACTACATTTATCTGACAGCTTTAGTTACTTTACAAATTAAGATTTTTGCATTATAAACAAATAATAAACAAGTACAGGTAAAATCATTAGTTGATTAATCAGTTCTTTAGTCAATAGTCAATTCACAGAGAATCAGTTGGCAACTATTTTGATAATTGTTTTCTTAATCATTTTTCTTTTAATAATTGTAATGTATTTTAATAATGTCGAGGTTTGGACTGTTGGTCGGACACAACAAGCATTGTGAAGGTGTCACTTTGGGCTCTGGGTCATTGTGACGGCATTTCTCACTATTTTCACTGTTTTTACAAACCAATCAATCAATCAATCGATTAACGGGGAAAATAATCAGCTGATTGATCCAGAATGAAAGTAATCATTAGTTGCAGTCCGATAAAAAATGAGCTCCACCTCAACCAACTCCAACAGTNACATTAATGATGAGGAATAATAATCTAATGAGAGAATATAGAATAGTACAACAGGCACAGGGGACATTTTACTGCTTTTAATACTTTAAGTACATTCTCGTGATTATACTTACATATTTTAACTTAAGTAACATTTTCAGTGCAGGACTTTTACAATATGTAGTAGTACTGTACTTTCATTTAAGTAAAGAATCTGAATACGTCCTCCACCACTGTGTAAAACTCAGAGCTCATTATTGTGCTGTCTTATTTCACATTTTAAGCATGAAATTCTAATTTGTTTCCTCTGCCCAACAGACAGATGTTAAACCTGTGGTAGTATTTAAGTATTTCT
>NTHP01000012.1:2958526-3011217 GCA_003416845.1 Oplegnathus fasciatus | reverse complement strand
TTTTTGTGTATGTACACTGAGAGCAAAGAAAAAACGGAGTCAAATTCCTTGTATGTGTCTACATACCTGGCCAATAAAGCTGATTCTGATTCTGACTGTGAAGGCTGTAGCATTTGATATGTTTCTCCACTCTTTTATTCAGGTTTAACCAACAAAGTGTCTTAGAGTAAGGTGTTGGGCCCACATGTGCCGTCAGAAAAGCTTCAATGCTCCTTGGCATTGATTCTCCAAGTCTCTGAACTCTACTGGAGGGATGAACACCATTCTTCCAAAAGATATTCCCTCATTTGGTGCTTTTGATGATGGTGGTGGAGAGCGCTGTCTAACACGTCAGTCCAGAATCTCCCATAGGTGTTGAATTGGGTTGAGATCTAGTGACTGTGAAGGGCATAGCATATGATTCACATCATTTTCATACTCATCAAACCATTCACTGCCCTTGTGCCCTATGGATGGAGCATTGTCATCCTGGGAGAGACCACTCCCATCAGGATAGAAATTGTTGAAGATCAGAAGTCCAGGTCTGGGCCAGAGTTTAAGTCTGGACCTCTTCACCAACACTTTGTCTTCTTCAGGATTGAGTAGCTATTGGNCTATTGGAGTCCCAAAACAGGTTCAAAGAATTCACTGGAGTCGATCAGAGTTCGATGCAATAGAGTTTTATTCTTCACAGAAATAAAACCCGAGCCAGTTCCGGAATTCTGACTGATTTGCCACTGCCTGTGCACCACCTTATATTGTCCAAGTGCCCCTGCCCTCATTGGTGGAGAAACCTGAGCTTCTCCANCTATTTCTAAAAATAATCACTGTCGCCAGGTAAATATTGGTGTAACTTCTCCCAAATTTGAGATGGTCCAACCCCCTGCTCAGACAAGTCCAGACATATCTCTGATTCCAGTATGTTTGGGGATTTTCCACTCTAGGGCAAGTCTGGACATGTTTTTGACACAGTTGTTTCCAGGAGCACTCGGACTGTATTTTTAGTTAAAAAGTGTCATGGCCAAGACAACACACATCCCTTGGTTCTTCTCAGGAGTTCTCCCTCTGGCTTCCTTGTATAGATTTGCAAGTTCCATGCATATGATGAAGCAGCACCACAGGCAGCCCAGATCTTGACTCCATATTTTGCAGGTTTGAATGATACAGCCTGAAGGGGAAGTGGCCCTTGAATGGCATAAGTTGCTCATCAACAGTGACACTGGGCTCAGGGTTGTAAAACAGGGGAAGGGGGTCCACCCACTTGTCCCACACTGACCTGATTGCAGCTAGCTTGTCTCTCTATCACCGAGCTGGTCTTGTGTCTTGGTTATTAAAGCGGAAAATTCTGGAAATGATGAAGAAGTTTTCCAGAGATATTGTTGTAGTTCTCTTCTTCTGCATCCCACAGGGATTTTGTAGATGCACCATTTGATCGAAAAACACCAGCCAGGATAATAACCCCAAAATTAGCCTGCAAATGGGTTTGGTTATTCGCCTTCCACTTTTCTCCAAAAACACGCCTTCCTTCTAAATTAGTGCAGTCCAGAATGATTTTCTGGATGGTGTCTCAAGATTTTATGTCCTGTACATGACTAACCACCATCAGTCACACTGTCACTGGACACTGGAGTTATATGGAGTGGCTCATTTCTTGGGCAAGAATACCATTCAAATTCACAATTTTTTGACACCCATATTTCTCCTCCCACGGGGAGGCTGATGGGCTGGTCTTGGGGCTGGCTGAGGGTTAATCTCATCTTCCTCTTCAAACTCACTGTCAGATTCTGAATTGACAGAGGCGTGTTCCTCATATTCAGATAATTCTTCTTCTCCCAAAGTGGAAGACGCTCCCTCCACACTAGCTTCTCTCTCTTCAAAAACTAATTCTATGGCCCTCTGAGCAGAGATTATTTATTTGTTGTGTTCCTTTCCCAATTTGGGGTAGAGTGTGAGAAAATATTGAATGTTCAGAATGTGAAATAACATTATACAGGTTCTCGTAAAACATTGTTGAAAGTGACACTACAGAGGGCACAGGGTGTGGGGGAATGCAGGACATGTTCTCTGTGCTTGAAATGTAACAGTGTTGAAACCTTCAAGTGTGCGTGTGTGTGTGTAGTTTCACACACTACAGAGAGTAAAGAGTGAAGGAAAATGCGGGTTAACGACCCTGTACACCCTCCTTAAATGCGTAAGGGGGTTGGGGGGTGTAATGTGCACTCCGTGAAAATGCGTTCTTTTACATGTTCTGTAAAGAAAATGAGCCAAGGTCAATGAGTTTCAGGTTGAAAAAATACACAGTTTTTCTTTTAGTCTGCACTAAAAACACGTCCCACAGACCCGAACACCACACAAGGGTTACAAGTACTGATATAAGCTTATACATGTTTTCATACTGTTGACACTCATATCAGCAGAACCAATTTATTCCTGAATCCAGGTGCCTGTTACATGGAGAGAAAATGCAAGAGGCAGATATTACCATACCAATTCAATATTTAGTCTCATTGGAAATACAACAATATCCTATCAGGGTGTGCAGAGGCCCAAGGCACTGTGTTTTCATTAACAGTCTGAACCAGCATACACATTACACCCCAGCCAATAGAAGCCTCTGTCAGATATGCCAAATGACTATGCCTGCCAAGGCTTCCAGCAGGAATTCCTTTTTCAAAATCACATTGGATCTCGCACACAAACCCCCATTGATCCTCCGACCTCTGCCAATTGAGTAATAGTCACTTAATTTGTTCAGATGGGTGAGTCATAATTAAATCAAGGAAACAAGGGACTCAGGGCTTAGGCTTCAGATACATGTATAAATCTCCTGTTTGGCATGCCAAACTCTTTATTATCACAAGTCTCTTGAGACACTGCAGGAACGATGCAACTATTGTTGGGAAACATGGTGGAATTTGACACAAACATTCCCCCAAAACCTGAATGTACAAAAGCCACATACAAGCAATACCCATTAATTAGTACAATTCTTCAAGTTAATTGGCTGTGTTTAAATAATTGGATGGAAATAAAACAGAGCATTAACAGCAGATCATTAGTTGGTTTAATTTGTCCATGCAATTGGAGAGACAGAAGCTGAGGCTGTGCAACCCTACCCTTCATTAAACACAGTCAACGTTGTAGTAACAGATATGGTGTTTTTTTCACACTGGCTGCAAAATAATTGTATTCATAAGATGACACAGGAGGAGGTTGAAATTTTAAAGGATGTAATGTGATTACAAGAAGAAGATAAAACCTGAAGTCATAGCTGGAGCCAGACTCACATTTCATGAAGTGTGTACCAGCACTGAACCATAAAAATCCTGTTTCTTACGGTTTGGGATAAGGTAAGGAACTTTGCGTTTGGTCAGTGTTAAGGGGAAATTTCTTACATGTTAGCTTCAATATTTTGCGTGGGGGTGGGAGAAGTAATACATTAATCTTAAACAGTTTATTTGTTTATTGGAGCACAACATTGCTTGATTTCACTTCATTCTAAGGTATTAATTGTGGTTACAGTAGGTCATTAAAAAAAGGGATTATGTTACAGATTGTTTACTCTTGGTTGGGTGGTAAAAAGTCAGTGTGAACACGAAGCAGACCAGAACTAAAATGCAGCAACGTATATGTTTTTCTCCCTGTTCACGCATGACTGTGTGGCCACCCACAGCTTCAACACCACCATCGAGTTTGCTGATGACACAACCGTCATCGGCCTGATCACCGGCGATGATGAGACGGCCTACAGAGAGGAGGTCAGAGCCCTGACATCTTGGTGCCAGGACAACAACCTCCATCTCAACATCAGCAAAACAAAGGAGCTGATTGTGGACTACAGGAAGTGACTGGGAGAAGGACACAACCCCCTCTCTATCAATGGAACTACAGTGGAGAGAGTCAGCAGCTTCAGGTTCCTCGGGTTCACATCAACGAAGACCTGGCATTATATCTAATTTTAGACATATTATAATCTATCCCTATATTCTAACTTCTGAACTATTTTATGTCTTATGTCTTAGATTCTCTTTTTTACTTGCGTCATTTTCTTTTTATAAATACTGTTTGAGCATTGTTGGAGAGAGCCTGAGAATGAAGATTTTTATTGCCAATGACTGCTTCACTGTAATTGTTGAGCAAAGAACTTGAATATTTTAAAATTTCAGGAGATCTTTGCTTTCGATGTATTCTCTGCAGACATTGGCCCTCATTTATGAAAGAATGTACAGCAGAAAACTGGGCGGACGGTCATTTCCACGCAAAGCTCGGCATTTATCAATATGGACGTGAGCGGAGGCTGCAATCAAATCTTACGTCAAGTCTCATATAAATTAAATATTCAAACCTCAGCTGGAGTACGATTGACCACGGCAATGCTGTTGACCGCAGCAGTGATTTAATTCCATGCAGGATTCTTCCGACTTCCTCTGATGCCACTTTTCAGGCTGCCAAATAAAACTAGTTGGTTTAACTGAACTTGTGACGTTAGTGTTTCTATCTCCAGGTCGGAGAAGTTCCTCTTCTTGGCCACATTACATTTCTCTCTGTTGTAAACTGTAGGGGCGAGGTCTCTAAACAGAGAATATATAGGGGCGTGATGTTTAAATGACGATTGTTTTCAGCCACCACATTTATCAACGCCCGATCATTCTTATGCTGGGATTGGCGAGATACGAACGTTTCATGAATCACATGTGAACCCTGTCGTAAGATGTAAGATCTGCGCTGGTTTCTATGTTAGACTGATAAATGAGGGCCATTATGTACCATGTATGTTCAGAGGGCCAAAGGTCAAGACTTGACGTGTATTACCAACACCAGACCATAAAGCTGTTGTGACTTGGCAATACTGTCTCTGCCATACTGTACTACCACCAATGACTTAACTTTCATCTCATGAAACCACAGATAAGAATTAATAATTATACTTTCTGGATGTCAGGGCATCATTAGATTTCAAAATGAGCCATGGTAGCAATTGTTTGAGAGCTATAGTTGCTTTAGTATTCAGGCAGGCATGGCAGAGCTTTGGAGGAATCAGGGCAACTACTGTATGGTCTTAACTACCAAATTGAAAGGCTTATCCTCAATCGCTCATGTGCTCAGACTCATTTAATTAAGCAAACAAAACTCTTTTGGCTAGAGTGCCTTGATCATCAGGCAGAAACAATATGCACACACACTCACATATACATACATACACCACATTATTCATGTTTATCAGGCAATCATATCTGTTAATAGTGAGATGCTGTCCTCTCCGTCTCTGTCTAATAAGTTCATGCTTTTTTCTTATCCTTCCAGCCACAATTCTAGGCTACAGGCTTGTCCATCTGTCTCCTCTTTGGATGTATAGTACTGCCTCACAGTTCCTCATCATCCAAGTCTTCCTCCCTACCCCTTCCTCTTTTCCAGAGGCCATGCAGCAAGACTGGCAGCCCCCTCTCTCCCCACCCCGCTTCCTCTCAACTTCCTTCTGCCCTCATTAGAAAGTGTCCTCCAGCCTCTGACACATATTGAGTATGTGTCCACATCTCTCCCTGGTATTCCCTCCTCTCAGCTTCCAGCCATGTTTCTGTAAAATACAGCCTACACAGCTGACCGGAAGAACAAACAGGCACATGGATGAAAACATGCAGACAGAGACATTTCAAGTCAGGAGACGTCACTACTTTTTTTGTTGCAGCAGGTAATTGAGGATAATGCTGCCCAGAGTCATGAATTCTATTTAAAGATAGGAAGACGGCCGATTTGATTTACTGCTGCTGGAAATATTGGAGAGCTTACCCAAAATCTGAGATTTTTCAATACATCATTTAAATGCAGAGATTTTGGACCCCATGAAAGACGACCACATTTGACGATCCCAAATATTAATGATAAATTTATCTTAGCAGGCTGGAATCTCTACTGTAGTCTGATGTTAATTACCTCATACGTGGTCTACCAGCATTGAGCATTGGTGTATAACATGATTAGTGATTAAATTAAATGAGAATAAAGATGCATCACTGATATTATAACCAACAAAAGCTGCACTACTTTAATAGTGTCTTTAGTGATAGTGTAAAACTGCTAACAGCAAAATTTAATCTGCAGTGAGATGGAGTATAGTTTATAGTATAGTATCTACATCTGATTTTAATAACATGAAATTAAAAAACTGCAATCAGGACCACTGTATATAAACACCCCACATTCTAAAAATAATAAGGAATAAAATATATGCCTAATGTGTTCAAGTTCAAGTTTATTTGTCACGTATAATCATACAGGGTATAATCATCGTGAAATGTATGACTGTTAGCTCCTTCAATTGTGCAATAAAAAATAACTAATAATAATAATAATAAATAAAGGTACACTGAATAATAAAGTGAGTAAAAATAGTCTCAGGGCAATTCTTAGGCAGTGTCCTCATTTAGGATCCTAGTGGCCTGAGGGTAGAAGCTCTACCTGAACCTCAGTGCTGGCTTGGTGCATCCATTATCTTCTTATCGACCACAGCAGAGAGAAAACGAACACCAGGCAGCCGCTGTTCATGATGGCCATGGTGATGCCCTCTTGGATGGAGCGTGGCATGGCCTCCCAGGTCAGGCGGTGTTGGTGCCTGCTGAGCTCCAGCCTGTAGGCAAAGTTCTCGGCCTGCTAGTGAGTTCCGATGAGCTGCACGATGGCAAAGAACTGCTGGTGGCCGTCATACTTCTCCTGCTGCTCCAGCACCAGCATGAAGAGGAAGTTGAAGCAGGACTACATCCTCACCCAATCCACCACGCTTGGCAGGTTGATGTCTGTGGCCAGGAACACAATGTCCTCCCCCTGATTGAATGGCACTGTCCGGTATTCCAGGACTTAGCCAAGTCTTGGAGAAACAAAGGACATTACAGTTCCTGATATCCCGTTGGAAACTGATGCGGGCACAGAGGTCGTCCAGTTTATTATCCAACACCTGTACATTGGTTAGCAGGATGCTTGGCAGAGAGGATCCATGCAGCCAGGATCACAGCTGGTGTTTTATCCCTCCGTACTTACCTCGGTGTTTCCTCCCAAGTTGAGGCGGATGCATAGATTGAAGCAGAGATGGTCTTGTTTATCTATGTGGTCAGGGTCGTAGCTGGTGTTTGTCCCCTCCACCTTTTCCTTGATGTTTACTCCAATGTTTACATTTGAAAATCTCAACCGGCCAGGCAGCAGAGTTGGCAGGAAGAGAGTCCACAAAGCTGTGAGTTGACCATTTCCCTATCCCTATGAGTGACTCGCAGTCATGTTATCATTGTCCAATAATATTCACAAAAAGTATAACTAATATTTGTCAAAATAAACGTAAAAAGCATAAATTTGCATAAATTCAGCGAAGCTAACGGAGAGGCGACTGGAGAGGTCCGCGCCTTCTAGAACATCAACATGTTCCCCCAATTTTAAGTTTCCAGTAATTTTAGCAGCACAATGTTATAATATGAGAACTTGTTAAATGAGATAATAATAAATAAATAAGATGCTTCACTGATAATATAATGACAAAAAAATGTGTATTGACAGGAATGTGATTATCCAGTCTGGGAAAATCTCACTAGGGGTTAAAATTAAAGGTGCTATTGTTATTGTTATTATTATTATTTCATGATAATAATTAGTTATTTATTTTGAATGATCTCTGCTCTGGGAGAAGTAGAGGAGGGTTTAACTTTTACCCCAAAGACTGGCATTTTCCATCATCAGCTCCACGGATTGCTCTGGGTAAAACTAGCTAGCTACTATCAATGAGCTACTCACCTTCTTCTCCTTCAGCTGAGAGTTGGGTCAGACTACTATTAACAAAATGCTAATGTGGCTGTGGCGCTACATGGGCACTTGCCTTTCTTGGAGACAAATTGTTGCCCTTAGTTCTCCCTTTCAGTCTTTTTCTGCCTGTCTTTCCGTTTCTGGCAGCATGATTTTGGTTTTGAGTGAGACATTCTGTACAGATGGTGCTGGGCGGCTGGTCTACACGCAGACCGAGACAGACTGTCAGCTATTTTTCTTACGTTCCTGACTCGTGAGTGCAGCTAGGTAGGACTGAACCATTCAATGTTTGTACTGAGGGGTGTGATATGGCAGGCTACCTGGATGATTGTAGCAAAACAAGGAATGGACAAACACACCATAATTTTATTTCTGAAATTCCAAGAGGCTAAAATATTATATTAGGGGCCCCAAATAATTTCCTCAGATAATTAATGTTCTATGTTCATGTGGTATTTTTCAGGACCCCTGTCAGCCCAGGGCCCTTGGAATCATCCCCCCTTTACTGCGCCCCTGTTTACACTTTTTCACAATTGCTTAAACACATTTCTTGAAACTTTCCACCCTTTTCTCAAAACTGTAAAGACAAAACCAGATCTTTAAACTACATTCACAAAACCTCTGACTCTTCTGGCAAAATCAAACAATTGCCTCAAAACCATTTTATCTGTGCTCAAAAGCAAACAATGCTTTCAGATCATATACACAGCCAGTCAGTATATAAACACTGCTGAGCAGTCTTTACACACTACATCAAAAAATGGAAAACAGTGTTCAGGGCATGTAGCTAGGCTACAATTTTTATTGTGTATAATAAATGCATTTTCAAAAAAAAACCTAAAACATATATTCACAACTTAGTACAGAACATATTGTATACTGTAAGTACTGCAAGTAATACAATAATACAGACGAGGGATTCATTTTGTCTCAGCATCATGTCTTTGTGCTGGGTCAGGCCAGAGGACTTCGTCCCCATCACAGACAACGTTCTCCCTTGACAGAAAGCGGGGGAAAAACCCTCTGGTGTGCCTGATCCAGCCTTGACAAGACTCCACACCTGTCACCTCAGGTCAAGTTCATTGCCTGTGGGAAAGCTTCCCTGATATAGGGGTTTCAGTCATAGACCTTCCACTGCCATGCAAAGAAAAACTCTTCTGTTGGGTTGAGGAAAGGGGAGTATGCTGGAAGACAGACATTTATGAATCGCTAGTTGATGTTGAACCACTTACATATCCGGACAGCACGGTGAAAACTGACGTTGTTCCAAACCATGACATAGATGGGATGCTCTGCCTGCTCATGATCCTGCTGCTCACGCTCAAACAAAACATCCAGGAGACCACCCAGAAATGTCAGAAGATGTTCAGTGTTATGTGGCCCCAAGGTGGAATGACGGTAGAAAACCCCACGGTTACTTGTGGCTGCATAAAGGGTCACGTTGCCACCACGCTGGCCAGGGACTTCCACAATGGCACGTTGGCCAATTATGTTCCTGTCTCTCCTTCTCCTCTTTGTCAGATTGAACCCAGCTTCATCCACAAAAATCTATTCACGGGGCCTTTCAAACACTCTCTATACATAAAAAAAAAAAAAATCTGTGATTGATTTACATACAGTACAACATAGTGCAGTTTGACAGTAGTAGCATAGTATTGTACTATAAGCATCAGTGTTGAAAGTGTCTGTTTGAGTGTACACTTACTTGCACATACTGAAATCGTTGATCTTTGACCCTTTCTGAGTTGTGCTCTGCTTTGTCCTGCTGCCCTCATCGTCAGTCCATGAACAAGAACATGGTCTATCACAGTTGCTTGAATTTCATCTGAAATTGCTGTTCTTGCTCTTCCTCGTCCTCCTCTTCTTCCTCCTCGTCCGTCACCTCTTACATGTACTCTTCCTCCTGTCTCTCAGATTCCTTTCCATTGGTGGTATCAACATTCAGCTCACCTGTGCCTGTTGTGCACTCTGAACTGGCTTAATTTCTAGTCAGCTGGTTTAATCACATCATTAGAAACAAGCGTGCTCAATTTTGAGTTGTTGTGTGTAAACGATGACAGCTGTGGTGTAGTTGTGTTCAGCTTCTCCCGCCCATGTTTACCATTTTGCAACACAAGTGCCTCACAGTGCAAAATGTGTTTCAGCGAGTGAGAATGTGTTTAGAGTTTTGCCAAGAGTGAATGATTAGATAAATAGGTTTAGGGCACTGAGCATTTGGTTCAGACTGTAAAGGCATAGAAATATTTGACGTCTCAAATGTGATATCCACTTTCCCTCCCTATAGGACTGATAGCACAAAAGTCAAAGAAATTAAGATTAAAGTGACATCCCTGTTTGAAAACGTTTTGTAGATTGCATGCTCTACATTTTAGAGATATTAAATTTATTAATTTGGTTATGATCTTTCATTTCACTGTACTTGTTTGAGTGACTGACCCACCTCAATGCCAACAACGAGTAAAAGCTGTACAAACAGTATAACAAAATCATATGAACTGTGCATTCAGCTTTATGCTATAAGAAAAGTGAAGTGATAGTATAACAAAGTACAGCTTGGTTAGTCATTATTCATAAACCTCAAACTTGATTGAATTGTCAAGTTGTGTGCAGACCTGAAAAAAAATTAGCCCACATTCTGTGACAGAATGCTTCTCCATGAACAATAAACTTCCTGTTGAACTTGTTATGTTATAGATGAATGCCGTTGGACGGTATTATTTCCTGATAATATTTATAAGAGTGGAAGGAGCTATGACTTTCTGCAAGAATTGTAAGCAGAGGAGATGGAATTTATTGAGTTTGACCTTTCATTCTGCATTTGTTTACTTGCAGTTGAAGCTATTTATTTGTCCCATCATGTGTTCTTCTATCACCTAACTATCCCAGTTTTGAAAGACCAATGGGCCTCATGCATGAATGTTTTTCATGCATGTTTTTTATTTTTCTCTTATATTTGTTCTTACACAAAGCACTAAGAGGAAAATAAGAAAATCCTACTTGGGATTCATGAAACGTGAGCATTGGAGGCACATGCCAGGCAATTTGCAATTAGTTTAGGGAAGCACCCTAATAAAACCATATAAGGGCAGCAGACGTGCCTTGTGCAAACCACAAATCAACAAGCCATTTGACAGGTTACAGCCACTGGCCTTTCAATATGATAGTGCACTCCACCACTGAGCGAGTGCACGTCAGTTTCTGGTTATAGGCCACCTCCTGCTGGGTCTGAGAGTTGGTCAGTGGTGTCATAAGCCACGGTAGCAGCGGATAGCCCTGATCACCTCAATTAAAAGTTGGATTTATGTTGAAAGGTAATAATGCAGACTTGTGAAAATCCTATCACATTATAACACTTACCAATAAGCCACCCATCTCCAGCAGCACCTTGATCCAACCGCATGGGATTAGATCGTTTTGTCTCTGATCTAAATTGAGGCTCCAGGACGGCACACACGTTCTGAAGAATCTGCCTCGGTAAAATTATTCAATGAATAAATAAGTGTAGAACATTTTCCTTCTGTTTTTAAAGTAAATTGCTTTTTCATCATCATTATTAATATTTCACAACACAAAATGCAGGTTAGCTTTTGTGCGCATTGGCTTACGTGTGGTCTAGAACACTCTTAAATTTTGATCTTAACTAAGAACAAACAGGAAGTACGAAAGTATTGATGAATGCCACAAAAGTTCTTAAATTGTTCGCACAAACAATTTAAGATGAAATCTGTGCGTATGAACGATTCATGCATGAGGCCCAATGGTTCTATTGCATAGCTTTTCTACAGTTTTTAACAGTAAAGGATTCAAATCAAAATATACAATGAGAAAACTATGCCACAGCTGAAGAGTGAATACGGATTTAAAAAGTATTTAAAAAAGAGATTCAATTCAATTCAGTTTTATTTATATAGCGCCAAATCACAACAAAAGTCATCTCATGACACTTTACATATAGAGCAGGTCTAGACCGTACTCTTAATAATATTATTTACATAGACCCAACAATTCCCACCATGAGCAAGCACTTGGCGACAGTGGCAAGGAAAAACTTCCTTTTAAGAGGCAGAAACCTCGAGCAGAGCCGGGCTCTAGGTGGGCGGCCTTGACCGGTTGGGTTGAGAGAGAGAGACAGAGAGAGAGGAGAGACAGAGAGGAGAGAGAGAGACAGACAGACAGGCAGGCAGGCAGGCAGACAGACAGACAGGAATGCAGCAGCAACTATAATAACAATAGAAATATAACTAATAATAGCAACAACAGCTATTATTATAATAACATTACATAACTTATAGTTAGGGCTGACTCAGGTGAGCCCTGAACCATCCCTTAGTTATGCTGCTATAGGCCTATACTGCCAGGAGATTTCCCATGATACACTGAGCTCCTCTCCTCTCCCTCTCCTTCTGTACTCATTCATGTCCCATTAATGCATGTCATGTTACTAACTTTATATCTTCCCCGGAGTTTCTGTGCTTTCTCGTCTCGCAGGTTCCTGTGGATCGTTGTTGCAGACTGCCTGCCGCCGTCGGCCTGCTTGACCCCCACTGCTGCTATTATTATTATTATTATTATTATTACTACTCATATTTCTATTACTAGCCATATTTCTATTATTAGTCGTATTACAATTTTTAGTCATATTTCTATTATTAGTCATTCTTCCATTGTTATTAATGTTATTATATGATGTGATGTGAGCTGTGCCATTATTGGGATACATTCCAGTAAGCATTTGTACTAAGAATATATATGATACTCATTATTTTCAAGGTACAGTGTGTGTTTTAAATGGCATCAACTCAATTTGAACAAGTGCAACTTCCAGGTCCCTCCCCCCCTCTCTCCGCTGCGCTCCAGCTCACCTACAAAGGCTCGGTCTAATTCTTTCTTTTTAGCTTCCTTTTCTTCATTGGGAGAGATGGGCAGTTTCCTCATTGCTTGGTTATTTGGTGGTTGTTTGTCCGCCATTGCGTCCGCTCACTGAAGATAGTGAGCTTGACTGAGTGAGCGGCGTGGGGGAGCGGGGTTGCTCACAGCATGTGCAGGAGCAGTGATTGACATTCCGTCAGATACTCCTCCTGGCTCGCTGTAGGTGGTGCCAGAGGAGCCTGATTATCTGTTTCACGTCAGGACATAGTGACAGTTTTGGCAAATATGACAAAAAGTTATTTTTAAATGTGTAACCTGCTGCAACTTTAATGGCACCCACACTATCTATTTTAATTGGGATTCTTATCTGTAACCACAGTACCAAACATTCATTTATACTAATTTCACAATGAATCAGACCAAAATAAGTTCAAAATCAAAGTATACACTTTGATAACAACTCATCACAAATGATTTCACCTCAGTTCTCTGTGGTTTGGATTATTAAAACATTTATCATGTGCAATCATACATATGTGATTTCAGCTGGCTGCCTCCTCTAGTGTATTACCACACCAGTAATATTAGACACCTGTAAATAAAACATTCACTGTGCAACTGTGTCTGAAGCATTTGAGTCTGCATGTATCAATAGGGGCTCATGGCAGCATATACCTGAGCTGGGTATTATTTCTACTGAGTGACTAGGATGTGGGCCAGTTAGTTGTCCTGCATCACAGTGAGATTCATGGCAGTCTGGGCAAGAGTCAGAACACTGTTGACAGTACTGATAGAGAGGTCTCAGAGAGAGCAGAATTTATCTGGGAAAGAGAGCAGCCAAGTCTTGTCAAAGCTGATCTGGATGTCGAGAACAATCATCCAGCTAGAGAAAGATATTCCAGGTAGAGATGTGGTGATTTCTCAACTGGTGTGTCTGAGGAGTAAATACAAGGCAGAGTTAAGAACTGCTAGCATGGTTATAGTACACAGAGTTGTGTAATGTAATGACAGACCCAAAAGAGTTAGGGAGATTTGACCCATGTTCACACCAATGTGAATACATTTGGGGAAAAAAAATGTTTTCCTCCACAGCTTTTGTAAAATGCAGACTGATGGAGAAAATGTAGCTTCTCAGAAACACTGATTGGTGATCTTCACAGACACTTTCACGTTTTACATACTCTACACACTCTATACATCATGCAACATAGATGAATATAGATTTTGTTATTGACTTGTATATTACTGGACTGAATGATTTCGGGAAAAAATGACATAACATCACATAATACATTTACCTTCACCTCTGTAGCTCCCTTCTGAAAGAAAGAAACAAAAGAAGAGGACCTGTTTTTGCTCCTCTTCGCGTAGCTCGATATTATTGCTGTATGCTAAACTAACCAGCCGACTTTGAGTATGATATGATCATTTTGCTCGGTAGTTAGTTAGTCATGACAAAGCCAACTTTGCTAGCTTTCATTTTCTATCAAGATGTTCCTATAAATGTTTGGGCATCCTGTTGGCTCAGGGGTTTAAGATACTGCCCATGTAATGGAAACGTCCTCAATCGAGTCCAGCTGGGGTTGTTTGTTGCATCTCCCCTCTCTTCCTGCCTTAATTTCCTTTTGTCTCTCTCCTGTCGCCTATTTAATACAAGCAAAAAATGCCCCAAAATGGCTTAAAGTTATAATCTCTAAGATTTACATTTTTGTGGCACCTATGGCAATAATCGGTAATTGCAGGTGAGTTTTTGGACCTCACTTAAGTTTCAGTTTGAAGTTTCATCGTCTTGCTAGCAATGCTAGCAGAGCAGATGTCATTTGGTTAATATAGTCTACAATAGTGTACCATATTTTTTGTATCCTTCACAGTGTTGGACATGCATTCATTGTGGTCATTATATTATGTTGATAACCTCTTCAGCAAAAATAGTGATTTGAATTGATGTTCTGAATGCACTTATCCAAGAATTGTGTTAGGTTTGTCGTCTGCTAAATCCACTCCATACCTAATGGTGGTTAATGCTCAACTTTTCCAACAAACGATGGTGAAGAGATTTAATGATTTTCCCACTGTTTTGGTGTTTCATTATGGGTGGCACGCTTTTACCAAATGATCTGAAAACACAAGTGTGTACAGAACCCTTTCTGACATGTAACATGGCATCTTGAAAATGCATTGGAACACAGCTATCACACCACATAAACAGGGATTTTTTCCCTGTTCTGTTTAAAGACCTTCTTCAGGCTTACAGGCTTGCACAAGGGGCATCTTGGTAACTTGGTTGCTGCAGACAAACACTCTGCTGACCGGGGTTAGAAACTCAAGATTTTTTACTTTTTAAAAAACTTTTGACATTTTACTTTAGCTATGGCGTGGCCATGGATGTTAGTGACAAGTTTAGAAGTTTAATTTCAAAAGAGTGAGCTTTTCTTTTTTCATGGGCACAGCGTGGTCAGCCAGACAGAGCTGTGTGGATTCTGACTGTTTTTATTGTCCAGTTGGGTGCATTCTTTAGATGGCTTATCACTACAGCAAAATGTGTAACAAAGCAGTTGTGCGTCATAAACGTGTCGGCAGAGAAAAATAAATGACAGAATCACAGCTCTCTGAAAAATCATGCTAAAGTCCACGCTAAAATGAAACAACAGTTTTTAAAAGTAACAATTTCAAGCACCATTATGTCACAAAAACACTGACACTCTGAAGACCCGTTCTCAAATATTCAAGGTATGGGTATGATGAATTCATAGCCATTTGAATTTCCCACTGTAACTTTTCTGTTCTCTTTATACTGTACCTGAGTTTACCAAAAGAGTCACTTGTCAGACTGGTCTCTCAATAAACGTGCTTTGCTCTGGACAGTCTACTTTGTTATACTCCTAAGGCCTATTTCAAATTCTATCTAGCCATTTTCTGTTATCTGGAGCTAATCGAGTCCTTGACATGAGACAGTAACTTGCTCCCAGCCTGAAGAGGGCGCAAGAGTGTGTGTGACGTATTACAGTCACTGTTTTATGAGTCAAGAACTCAGAATTGAGACTGAATAAATTAATTGCGTATCATTTTCCCTTTTTCAAGGGTGGTGCAAGGTGGTAGAGGTGAATTTAAATTCTGTTTTTGTGTATAAATACTGATATTTTCTCAAGTTGAGTGCAATCGCTCTACTTCATCTTTTGTACCAATTAATGTGTTTACCACTGAGAGTCAAATACTGAAAATGCATGCTTCTTTGAAAGAGATATTGAGATACATGGATTTATGAATATAGAGGAATGTTGTACATGTGGAGGATCCAGAAATTGATTTAAAAAATAGCATTGCTTGGTGACTGATTGTCAGGGAAAAACGAGCAAATCAACATCACTTTGTTCTGACAGGTAGTTACTTCATTTATAACTAGATTTGGCCTTGGATTTAAAAATGATGGAATGGTTATAATCACAGTAGATAAAGGGGATGAACAGCAGCTGCTGCACTACAAAAGGAAAGCTAAGAGCACTGTGTTTTAATTTAGTTATTAATTGCCAGACAGTTTCAATTTGGAAGAAAACAATAAGTTGTTTTAACTTGAAAATGTGATCAACCCACTATTCACTAGCTAAGAAAATGTTTCACATAATAATAGTGCTCTATTGGTATTTTCATGTCCCTCTTCCATCCATGATGTTGTTATGGTGGCATCTGCCAGTGTGAACACATATCTTAGACAACATACAGTAACTCAAGATCAATACATAATAGAAATCCCACATATTATTTCTTTAGAGTAAATGATATTAGAGTACCTTGACACATACATGTGAATATTAATGAGGGGAAATTATTCTCTTGATTATCCTCTCTTCTATATGAACAAATGCCTGAGGTAAGGTCTGAAACAGAGCAGAGGTCTGAGGTGAAAAGAAAAATATTGGATGATGCACAAACATGATGGTGTTCCTTTGGAAAATGGGTTGGGGTCTTTGTGAACTAGCCAATACTGTGAATGAGCTCTTTTATAGGTGAGTAAATGGTGAAATAACAGCCATATTGTACATATTGTCTATATCTTTATTTTATAATATTTTTTCATATTTTATTGTCTATTTAACATTTAAGCTATGCTTCTAACTTGCAGTACTTGCTTTCACCTTTTCCCTTTCTCATTTTCTTCTACTGACTATGTTTATTGTTATGAACCAACTTACCAAGACAGATTCCTTGTATGTGCAAACCTATTTGGCAATAAATCTGATTCTGATTTTGAGTAATGAACACACGTCTGAAGAACTGCTTTTCTTTTTGTTTTTAGTCTACACAATGAAGGTGTTTGGTGGCAAAGTTTTAGACTTTTAGAAAGAATTGAAAAATGTATAATCTGTGTCTGCACAGCTACGAATAATACAGAATAATGCAATATTTAGACAAAACAGAACAAATTGACCGAACAGAGAGCTGTTTGGGCTCTTGTAGGTGACTTGAGCCAAAGAAGACCTCTCACTGAAAACAAGATCCCATCACTCACAAATGTCAGGCCAAGGATGAGTCAATGATTTATCCAAACAGCAGAGTGCAATCCAGCATACATCCAGGGACAGGCTTAAGCTTTTTTTAAACCTCAGTTATGCAACCTGATGTAACAGATTAGGTTTTCTCCTTTCTTCCTGCAACTAATTGTTACTAAATTGTACATTTTCCTATCTGTCTTCCCTGTTGGTGGCGTGGTCCACAGTTTGGTGTGGTTGATTTTGCACCCTGGTTTCCCAGTGTTTGTAAGGTATGCATTCTTATGGTTTTCCTGCACTGCCTGTTCATAGCGTGTGTCATTGGCGTTATATCTGCCTCCGCTTTGCAGCGTGGCTGGCTTGTTTTCTGGCTGCAGATCTGGAGTGATATTGTTCCGCTTCAGGCCTTTGCTTAACGCAACTGTGCTTTCATTGAGGTCGGCTGGCTCATTTTATTTTGTTGGCTTCAGGCGGCTTCTACTGGGTCTCCAGCTGAGTGTAATTCTTTTTCTTGGTCTCTGCTCTGCTGTCGATAGTGATCGAGCCACGGGCTCGATCACTATCCCCTCCCGCTGTCTGGGATGCTGTGCCTCTGCTCTCCGCTGTGTATAAACAATTCTAATTGTAATTTTAGTGTTTTTGTGCACTTTGCAGGCACTTGTAGGCCAGGCTGTGCAGCACGGTGGGTGGCCCTCTCCAAATTCCCGGCCTCCACTCCCCAGTGCAACTGCTGTTTTGTCTCTACCTCTAGCTGTTATATTTTTTACGTTATTGTCATTGTCATTAACTGGTTTTTCAGCATTTTTGTGTTTGCACCGCAACTGGTTCAGCTCCGCGGCCCTCCGCACCTGCCTCTGCCAAGAGTAAAACTGCCTATTTAGGGAAACTAGGAATGCTCCTGGTTTTTGGGTTAGCTCTTTGGCAAATGTAACGTGACGGGAACATATCCACCAAAATTATCCATGTGTTACCATGTGTGTGTTGCCCTGCATTTCTTTTGAGAGCCTTGTGGATTGTTGATTGTTTGAAGATTGGATCTCTAATAATACGTTCACATGGTTGAAATAATCATGTGGATAGCTGTGGCTCAGGGGGTAGAGTGGGTTGTCCACTGATCGCAGGGTTGGGGATTTGACCCCCAGCTCCTTCTGTACATGTGGTGTCTTTAGGCAAGACACTGAACCCCTAATTGCTCCCTCTGGTCAGGACAGCACCTTACATGGTAGCTTGCTGCTTTAGTGTGTGAATGTGTGTGTGAATGAGAGGCAAAGTGTAAAGCGCTTAGGACAAAACCGCTATGTAAATGCTGGCAGTTACTAAAAAAAAAAAAATGCTAATTTCCATTATCAAGAGCCTATAGCCTATACCTTCCAGCCAAAAACTTTGCATTTTAGAAATACCTGAAACATCAAACCAAACTTGACTCCAGTTAGTAGATCGCTACATGAAAACAGACGTTTTGGTGAGGTGTACCCTGACTTCTTCTACATTTCCCATGGGTATGGTGTAATGAAGTCTTACGACCCAGTTGTGGTCATTCAGTTCAACCTTAAACCGGAGTAGTAAGTGACTGGCATAGTAAAGTTTCTGAAAAGCTGTGACAATAAAGAAATGAGGAAAGAGAGGCATATGGAGAGATGGAGATTTCAAAGGAAAATAGAGTGAGGAATATTGGGAGGAACAAAGATGGAGCTTTTCTATTAGGGCACTATTCTCCTTTCTCATCTTTCAAGGCGCTGGGCTAATTCCTTCACTAAGCTGCACCTACCCCGAGGAGCAACTGAAGCATTCAATATGCACTCAATCCATTAGGAACCGAACTGCCTGCATTAGTACCACACCAGAGAGGAGATTCAATTTCCATGGAGCAGAGGAGGGAAAGGCTGAAGACTCCCAGTGAATACAATAACAAATGCCCTGAAATTAATAATTAAAGACAGACAGAGGCTGGAGGACTGCAGAAAAGTCAATACAATGAATAAAAATGATATTGCAGATACAAAACTATGGCTTCAATACTTTCTGCTCTTTGTATCGCTAACAATGCACATTCCCCCATTCCACAGCCTTTCATAATATAGAAGTATTAAGGCTTTCATCAGTCAGTGAAACAGTTTGTGCAAACACGTTCATTGAAATATGACACATAGGTGCTATCTTTGAAATTTCTTCACAAGTCAGGTTACAGTTAGTAGCTGTCAGTCGGTGAACACATCAGTATAGATTTAATCTTACTGCCAAGAATCGCAATAGGACCCTGAACCTTACTTGTCTTGCAAATTGGGATTTAACATGTCTCCAAGCACCAGACAACACTACTCCACTGAAACTGCTCACCCAGGAGCAGGGCTTCTGTTTGCCTCAACTGAACTGATGTATTCCTAACTTATTTTGCTTCTGCAAAAGAAATATTAACACAATACAGTGAGCATGACTGGATTGCTCAGGGAGAATTTGCAGCCCAAAAGATGTGTTCCTTAAATGGAGCATAAAAGCTGAGGAACAATACTCTACCAATCCTAATACAAAAGCCTGTAGACTGGCCCAGTCAGCTCTGCAGCCTAGCAGCATAATTTGCCAATTTCTCCTGAGAAAAGTCTATGTCAGGCCAGACAATGGTGCACACACACACACACACATGCAAAACTACATTTGGACACACAACACAGTTATACACACCAAGTGAAGTATACCAGGGGAAGTGAGCACCTGGTTTGAAACAGAAGATTAAGATTGCTCGCATAAGAACACACAGACGACTAAATCCAACAATAGAATAAAAGAGCTGTGGTGGGAAGAGCTCCAGCCCACACCAAGGCTCTACACCAACTATTAACCCTACAGGAAACCATATACTAAAAACCATCTGGATACCTTTCCAACGAGTTGAGGGGTGTAAAACTTCTTTCTTTTTTGGGACACACTGTGGTCCAAATCCTGGTCAGCTAACCATATTCACATTGTGAACGCACAGTGGTGACCTAAATGCAATGCCATTGTCACCACAATTGCCACCATAAACAAGACATGACTAAGCTTCATCTATTCTCTTTTCTCACGTGTTTCTGTTCAGGGTCTTATTCTAATACTAGGATCAGACTACATGATATCAGCCTGATAATGGCTTGAATTGACAGAGGTGGGGTCAGGAATAAAAAAGTGTGTCATAGTAGAAGACAACTGATTCTGTGTCTAGGATGCCTTATGAAGCCCTGATGGAAAGACAAGCATGTCAGAATGTGTCTTGCCTCTCTCACCTAGTTTGACAATGGCTATGACATCAGAGTTCTTCACGTTCCTGCCTGATCATCTTTGCACATCATACAGGTAGTGAAAGACTACAAGCTAATGTTAGTCAGAGTTTCCTCTGACATGTCTCTCAAGTCACTGCAGCACCACGATTACCACATCTGACATCTTGAAAAACATAAATATTGTGTTAAAGGGTAAGGTGTCTTGTGTTTGGTACAAAAGGCAATCACAAAATGAGCTAAAAACTGTAAAACTCTATTCTTTACTCAAATTTCCTTCTAGCTTGTGTGTTAGAAGCAGTGGGCAATTTTCTTAAACTTGAGTGGGACATGTCCCCCTACCTCCCCCAAAATCTAATAGTCAGGAGGTTTTCATTTAAAAAATGTCTGTACCTTAAGAAAATACATGGTTAAATTCAGTCAGAGGAAATTTCAGTGATTAGACTTTCTGCAACCCAAGAAATACAAATAAAATCTAAGAGCCCATACACAGAAACTGTGAATAATAGCTCACAGACAATGCATATGTCATTAAAAGCAGTCCCTAATCTTCTTATAAAAACTTGACTCTGACCTGACACTGTTGCTGTGTCAGGGAGGAGTGGAACTTTGTGGGGGTGATTTGATTTGTGTATGGATAAAAATGATTACATGGAGCTCGGAGCCCCCAAAACTGTGGCACCCCACAGTCTCAGTGCGTGTCATCTTTCCTGGTGGTGATTTATTCATATATGTGTTGCACAAGGCCTCAGGCATGGAGGGGAAAAAGCAGGCCACAGTCAGTCCTGCTCTCTTTATCCCTCTCTAACTCCAGAGAAATCTGGACCCTTGTGGTTGACTCTGAAGCCAGTGCTAGCCAGGCTAGCTGTGCTTTGTGTGCCACGCAGCTTGATGTTTTACTGTCAGATATGTGTTTGTTTCTTGAGAAATGTTGATTTATGGTATCTGCGCAACACTGACGAGAATTATCATGTGCGCTATCACATCAGAGTGAGAAACCTCATACAAACATAAAAGGGAAACAGATAAATGTGAGCATATCGCTGGGGTTATCAAGTGGTCTCCTCCCCAACCCCATCATCAGTGTTTAGTTGTCAGTTGATAAGTAACACGAAATGGTGTGAGGTCCAGACAAGTATGTACGTAAATTTGTGACAAACTATGTTGTGTTGTTTTCTCATGTAAAGCTGCATAATATATTACTATTAGTCAGTAGTAAGCATAGGTAGGTTAATTACTTCCCCTTTCACTATTAGTCTCATAAGTTAAGTAGGCCTAAAGGTGGTTTGTGCCTCTGTATCAAAATCTAGTTTTAAAAACTTAATTATTTAATTTTTGTGCTTTTATGTTTCCTACTTCTAATTTATTTTTGTTATTTTGAGACATTTTATGCTTTTATTAGATAACCATAATAGAGAGGATAGTAAAGTATATAAAGTATAGCAAAGGATACTAAAAGGCAGTACCCACCCCAGCCACAGCCTGTTCACCCTGCTGCCGCCAGGAAAGCGTATCCACTGCCGTACCACCAGACTACAGAGCAGTTTCTTTCCTCAGGCTGTGACACTCCTCAGTTCATCCTCTGCAGTCCACCATAAATAAATGACATGGAACTTTACACTGACACTGCCCATACTGTACTGTTACTGTAGCTGTACACTGGGTGTATATGTGTGTAGGTATACACATTATGTATATAAGTACACTGTATGTATAAACTGTATATATATTTTTTATTGTATTTTATTTTATTTATTTCTATTATAATTTACATATTTGTATATGTTTTATGTATGTGTAGCATGAAGGGGTTAAAACTGTCATTTCATTGTGCAACCCTATGTTATAAAATGACAATAAATGAACCTTGATACCTTGAGAGATTACAGGAAATGAGGTAGAGAGATGGGCAACACGTCCCCAGCTAGTTCAAACTGGGGACATTGTGGTTCATGGATCATAACCCCTAAGCCACCCAGGCGCCTTACATATTTTTAAATTAATGTCCTTTACCACATAGCCAAAAACAAATTCAAGCTCAGCACACTGACCTGGAAAACAGTAGTTTATCCATGCCACGTTGTCTTGGTTAGCTAGTTAGACTGGCCATTCCAAGTTCAAACTATCCACACAAACATTTAGCTATCTCAGTTAGTTAGTGAGTTTACCTTTCAACATCATGATGCAATTGGAGTAAATTGTTGATACTTGGGGCTCCCTGGTGGCCTAGATGTGCTGACAATGAACCGTAACATTCCTGGTTTGTGTCTGGCTTTTGTTAGATGTCATTCCCCATCTCTCTCTCCCCTCATCTCCTGCCATCTCTCTACTATGTACTATCAATAAAGGCATAGAATGCTCAAAAAATACATAAAAATATTCATACTTCGTACATGGCAAACTTTCCATTTCATTTGTTTTGCCTCAGTCAACTGAGGTTAAACCCAACCAATTAGATTATTTCTACTTCCAAAGCAGTTCTGTCTTCAGGAAATGTGTGCAGCACTCAAACTCTAATCTGCAGTGTAGTCTGTGGAAGTAGTATCAATTCATGGCATAACTGTCCTTGAATGCCATTTAGTGTTCTGTATCTTGTGCCACCATTCATCATTGCTCTACTGTATTTTACATACAAAGCCAGTCTGATGCACAGGTTTCTCTCTTTCTAATGGTTGAAGAAGAGTCACTTTCTCATAGTTCACTTGCTGGCATCTCAACATATACAGTAGTTTTGCAAGAAGTGTTGTTGCTTACACTTTCTATACTGTTAACACTTACATTAAGTTTGTTTATTGTTGATTTTATCTCGTCTCCATATTCCACACTTTCTTCTAACAATGCTTCTGCATTGCTACACTTCAGCAACTTAAGCAAGAATCCAGTAAATAAAGTGAGAGGCCTCTCACATCGGGAAGATGTAGCCCTCTCAGCCACAGACCCTGAAAAAGGTTCTAAGATGTTACCCCCGATACCCCCACCCAACGCGGATATAACACTGAGTGACGGCTGTTCTACGACCTAAGCTTTAGGTTATAGAACTGGTCTCCAAAATCTACACGCCAGACCACCGTAGTCTGCTTAGGAGACCAAGTTACATTACCACTGTACCACTTCTTTCAGACCTATATAGTTGACTATGTGCCAACGGCCGGACAACAACGGAATATCTGTGTGCAATGGGTGGTTGGAGTCTGGTCCAGGAGATCCTTAAAGGACCCACTGGAGGAGGTCCACTCTGAAGAACTGAGGACACTCGCCTGGTTTTCTACAGGGCAGCCTCAAGGCCCTGACCCTAACCTTCAATTTAGAGGTCAATTGAAAACCAGCAATATATCTTCAACTCTCAACATCACACAACCTTTAAACCTAATGCAACAGTATCAGCAGAGCTTCAAACAACCAAACTGAACCTGTCCACCAAGACAAAACAAATTATACATCAATTATAACCTTAACAGTTCTTATCAACAAGAATCATTTCAAGGCCTAATTAGTATCTAATATGTCGGCCTATCACAAGGAGCGATATCTTCTTACCTTAAGGAGACTACAATAGGATGATTTCAGAGATGAGCAACACAGGAACTTTGGTTGGAAAGTATAAAATACGGTCCAGTTTTATCAAAAAAGATTAAGTGGTTACAGGCTTATAAAAAGAAGTGATACAAAAAACAAAAATGGTAAAAAATTCACAAAATGCAATTAATCAAATACTCAGCGGTCCTCAAAAGGCAAAAAAGGGCCCCGAGCCTTATCTTCTTATGGGCCTCTTCCTTGTTGGCCCATAAAGGGTAAAAACATCAGAACATCATCTAACTATTGGATAACATTTAGCATGCATCACACATCCTACTTGTTTAACTTTAACTTAAGTAACCTTTACTTCGAAGTAAGGAAGTGTAATCACAATGGAACATTATCACGGCTATTCTCGTGCCGCTCTTTGCTGCAGATGGGGGGTTTCTGCCAGGTGCAGAAACCACAGAGCCTAAACTTTGCGACCACAAGCTGCTTTGCATCCTTGCAAGGCGAATGGTGTGAGGTCTGACCTCACGCTACAGTTCAAGAGACGAAAGGTCTGTTATGGTTCATCTCGAGTGTCAAGCTGTCTATGACAGTTTAATTCAACTTATTTTAAACCATTTCTGAGAAGTGCAGGGGGGGGGTGGGGATGGGTATGGCTCAGGCATACTACAGGTGGATACCTTAACAACCCACTCTTTGTGCCAGCATAGTACGCCTTTATTAAGTGTAGGATAACTTAGAAATAGCACACCCAGGAAAAGGGCACTAACTCATAAATCCCCCAACTGCATCTTCCATTCTCTTCCTCTGTCACTCACTTTGTTCCCTCACTTTCTCTCTAGCCTCCACCTGTGACTGCTTGAGGCTGCAACTTTTTGCATGCCAAATAGGAGGGAAGGGAAATAGAGAGACACTGGGGTTGACAAACAGAATTACATGCTGTTTGCACCTGACTGCCCCCATTACAGGCATGATGACCTTGGAGGATCACATCCAGTATGCCACTTCAGCTCTCTCTACACTCAAGATGAACTCAAGAGTCACACTGGACTGGCAGCAACAGTGGCAGGAAGCTGAGCCTTGTCTTGTACCTCTCAGAGAGGCAGCTCAGATCTTCTGGCAATATGCTTTTTGAAACCTGAAGAACAAAAACACAGAATTTGGTCTTTTCAGACCATCAATCAGTTCTTCATTCTGTATGTGGGTTGTGCTTTGTCACACAGCTCATATAATATTTTACGCTTTCCGGTCCTGTCACATTTGACAGACAAATGTTCTATTTTTTGTGACCTGCATGAAATGAAGTGCAGCTTTGGGTTGCTTAAAGTTATAATCTAGAAGATTTTCATTTCGTTGTCTTTGGCGGCATCTATGGCGATAATCTGTAATTGCAGGTATGTTTCGGACCTCACTTTAGTTTCATTTTCTAGTTAGCCTGTATCGTCTGTAGTCATCAACCTTTTCTTTGTTTGTTCGGCCATAATAACCGTTTACTCACAACGCTAGCAGAGACTGGAAAAAACAGTACGCTGCTTCACATGGTCGGTTATATTTTCATATTCCAGACAGCCTTCCAGCTTGTACAGAAAAAGTCATTAGGAGTTACAGTGAACTCTTGGGGACACCCTGCATACACAGTTCACTCAGTTCGTCAAAGTCATCAAACAATTAAAACTTCTGTCACCTCTTTACATTCCTGTCTCTTCGTGTCTGTTCCCACCAATCTGCCAAGGTCAAATGCAAGTTCTTTATTTGTCATGTGCGCAATAATTACAGTGAAGTAGTCATTGGTAATGAAAGTCTTTGTTCTCAGGCTCCTTCCAACAATGCTCATACAAAATGTATAAAAAAAGAAAACCACGCAAGTAAAAAAATAGAATCTAAGACATAAGACATAAAATAGTGCAGAAGTTACAATGTAGGAATAAAATACAATATATATAAAAGGTAATACTATAAAATCCATCCAAAGAGACATATGGCAAGTGGAAATAACAGTACAATTCAGATGGATTCCAGACTAACTAGTTTAGAAGTCCCCAGCCATCTAGGGTATTCAAGCCTAGACATATTTTAGTAGCAACTGCTGCTTTAAGCTCTTTTTGAAAACAGACACAGATAATGACATTTTTATAGTGTCATCTCATTCCATACATGTGGACCTCTGCAAACCATGCTACAAGGTTTAATAGCAGAAAATTGCAGGTCTAGTAAAGAAGTGCTAACCAAAGGTAAAACTTCTTTAAGCAGCCGAGTTGGAAATAGGTCTAACAGGCAGGTTTAGATAAAGAAATTGTTGAAGTTAGTTGGTGAAGGTCAATGGGAGAAAAGCAGTCTAAATACTATATATCAGATTTTACAGCTATTTCTAAGATCCCTGTGTTCGAAGATAAATCAGTCCCGATTGAGGACAAGAGGTGATGAATTTTGTCTCTAATATTTAGAATTTTACTATTAAAGAAGCTCATGAAGTCGTTACTACTGAGAGCTATAGGAACACATGGCTCAATAGAGCTATGACTCTGTCAGCCTGGCTACAATGCTGAAAAGAAACCTGGGGTTGTTCTTATTTTCCTCTATTAATGATGAGTAATAGGCTGCTCTGGCATTACGGAGGGCCTTCCTATACGTTCTAAGACTATCTTGCCAGACTAAACGGGCCTCTTCCAGTTTGCTGGAACGCCATTTACTCTCAAGTTTGCTTTAATTTGTGGGTTTGGGGGTTATACCATGGAGCTAACCTCTTTTGTTTTATTATCTTGTTTTTAAGATTAAGATTTAAGATCTTTCTTTTTAATAGAGTCGAGTTCCATTCGCAGTGAGCCTGCAGCACTATCAACAAGATGACCAAACGTCCACATGTTATGAATATTAAAATCACCTACGGTAATTACTTTATCTGTTTTAAGAACTAAACTTGATAAACACTCTGAGAATTCAGATAAAATTCAGAATATGGGCCAGGAGCGCGGTACACTATAACAAATAGAATTGGCTGTTGAGTTTTCCAGGTTGGATGTGAGGGACTAAGAACAAGGCTTTCAAATTAGTTATAATTGCATTTAGGTTTAGGGTTGATTACTAGGCTTGAGTCAAAGATGTCCTGTGCCTCGAGGAACATGAGTATTAATATGATTAGGGGGAGTGGATTCATTTAGGCTAACAAAGTCTTCTTGACTCAGCCAGGTTTCAGTAAGACAGAATACATCAATAATAATATCTGATAATCTGATATTAAATCGATACAGTCAGGTCCAGATCCCTGCTAAACATGTGTCACCCCGAATGTTGAAACAAAACCTATGCCCTTGGTTCTGTATAAGACCGTGAGGGTCAGTGAATTTTCCACAACACGATTCTACAACTGTTTTACAATAAAAGTTTTATTAAGAATGAAGGATTCTGTCCACAGAAATGCTAGAGGGCTTTTAGTTGAACGGATATAGGAAGACAGGAAACAAAGAGGCTTCATACTGAAATATGAGTGTAGCACCCCATTGCACACTAGACGAATGGGGTGATTTTGGGTTCGTTTTGAGTTAAGGTAGCTACCCGAAGGTTTACCTATTTTGAGTGAGCTAATACTACTCTTAATGATCCCTAAAAATATATACTTTACCTTAATAACTGACACCAGAAATTTTGTACTAGGAGACCAATGGAGTTTACTAACAAATTTTGCAGTAATACAAATATTTACTCCTTGAATAAAAAGTTGAACCAAAAATATATTGTCCCCTAAAAACCCACAACTTAGACCCCTTAAAAAATAAATAAATTTGGTCTAAATCAAAATTATCGTTACGTCACTGAGCAATGAAATTACTAAAACAAATATACACCTCTCAATTGGCTTACCAAAAATATCTAACACAATACCTTAATTGTTCAATACTCAAAACTGAAAATACTACACACTAACGTGGGCCCACACACACACACGCACACTCACACACACACACACACAGTACCTGGCTTAAGAAACGTTGCAGGCCTATATGATGCTTGGGTGCGTTGCGGCTGATGTGAATCCTCTTTTATTTTCCCGGGGAAAAAAACACAGCGGACTTACAGGTCGGATGGCGCAATCCTCTCCTCCACACACGAGCAGCGCAGCACAGCTAGTCTCACTAGCAGCTCAGCTAATGAAATCCTCGCTTCTCTCCACAGAAGAACAGCCGGGCAAAGTCGCAGCTCAGCTGATGACGTCCTCCGCTCCTCTCCACAGAAGAAACCGCCAGGCCTAATCACATCTCCGCTGATGAAATCCTCTGCTCCACACCACCAAAAGGCAGCCAGCCAAACTCACTGTGTAGCTGGAGAAATCCTCGGCGGGCGTCATCAAAGAAATCTGACGACCGCCGCGGGGAAGTCTTTTTTTTCGTCTGACGCGTCGTCTTTTAACTTCACTTGACGTTACACAAGCACACACGCACTAATACTAGCCTCAATAAACTCACAGTTAATAAGAAAACAGTGCTGCAGGGTAACTACTTTCTTAAGTACTATACATACACTGGCAATCCTATTGCGCTCTTCTCCGTATTCATTCACTTAGCTGCTGTCTCCTCGTGGTGCGTTTTTTTTTCCTCTTCCGTCTTTCCACCCAATCATGACAGGTGAATCAAACTAACCACATACCTGACCAATAAAACAACAGAACAAAACCACATGAATTGTATGAATGTACATCTCACGATATTTAACTATTTACCTTCTAAATGAGCTTAAAATGCATTTATATTCTTTTTAACTGAAATCTCTAATTTATCTTCAAAATGAACTTAAAATGCACTATATGNATTTTAATGTCTCTATTAAGCGTTATGAAAACAACTTAAAGTTCACCTCATTTCTCATTTTATTAGGTTTTTCCTCCCTTATACAACACTACATTTATTTAACCCCTCCTTTTCTCACAGGGGCTACATGAGCAAACAAGGGGAATTAGAATAAAGAGAATAAAAGCCTGTTTGAAGTAAAGGCCTGGTGCCCTTTGAAGTTCAGGTGAATCACTGTTAGAGAATTTACAGTAATTGTTTCCTCATCGAAAAAACAAAATTTCAGTTTGGACAAGTGCCTCGGAACTAGTTAAATATATAACCTACCCGAAGTCCATGAGAAAGGTGGTCTACAAACACTGAATCCAGGGGAGAAGACAGTTCGGATGCAACGCACTGAACATTTGTTGGTGAGAAGAGATGTTTTATCAGAATGACTTTGAACTGCACCGGTTCTCTTGCCGGTGGAGGAATTCGCACTCAGGATGGTAGGATGAGGTTCACGGATTTGTATCTTAACTTTGAAGGATTGCTTCATGAGGGATGTATGCCTACCTCTGAGAGGCTGAAACGGCGGAGGCCAGTTGAGCGGCTGAGGCAGATGGATGTGAATTGCTGGTTTAACGCGAGGGGAGGCTGCAGCGTGGAGGCCTGGGTGGCAGCGAGGGACGCTGATGATGAGGCAGGGGCTGAAGCATTTTCCGGGAACTGAATGCATGCATAGATAACTTGTCTGGAAAAGCCAGATACTACATAATGGCGATAGGGGTTTGTCTGCAGCGGAGTATCCTGGAGTAGCAGATGTGTCTGGGTGACCAGAGGCAGAGGAATCGGACATCAGCTTGCTACTACCAAGAGAACTGAAAGGGGTTTGTGTGCTGTTTGCATCAATCTGACTCTGAAATGACAGCTGACAGCAGCAGAGAAAGTAACAGATTTTGAACTTTGGCAGCAATGAGATGACTGGCTCACAGAGGTCGTGACAAAATCTGATTGGTTTAACTGAAAGAGTGAATGCCCTCAGTCAGCTGGTGAGTGGAAGTGGGAACAACACAGACAGAGAGAGGGAGAGTAAATAATAAATAGTAATAAATAAATAGTACGTACGAAGATAGTCAGTCTTCCTGATTGAACTTATGCTAAGCTTCATGGCATTATCTGCCGTTTGCTTAGTGTTGTCAGGTGTATAAAATATTACGATAATTTTTCCTTTGCACAGTGTACTGTATGATCAACAGTGGTATAGTCAGGAGCTGATTTGGAATCATCGTGGTTATTCATTGTATTTTAACTATGTGAGGAATGTGCTGTGGAAGCCCACCCTGGCTGTGCCATGAATGATCCAAGTCGCTAAGTGGTACTCATGATGGGAATTGTTGGGTCTCTGTAAATGATATTATAAAGACTACGGTCTAGACCTGCTCTATATGTAAAGTGTCATGAGATGACTTTTGTTGTAATTTGGTGCTATATAAATAAAACTGAAATGAATTGAATTGAATCTTGTGAGACAGCCAATGTCCTCACTCAGACACTCTTCGAGCCTGTATTTTATGTTTAAGCGTAAAACTGTCTGGTTTGGTATGGTTCGGTGTAGTGCCAAAGTCAACAAAACTGCTCACAGAAGATAAGATTTTTCAAAACCAGTTTCTCTTTCAGTCTCACATCTGGAGTGTAACCCTGGTTAAATCCCTCTCTCACCCATACAATGTAAGATTATTGAGTGATGTCTTTACTCCTTGCTGCCTCTACTAAAGTCACGGCAGTGGAGATCAGTTAGAGTAAATGTGAGCTGCATCCACATTTAATGTGTCTACTGAGTCAGGTAAATTATGTAGATGAGGTATGGAAAAGAGGGGAACATTTTCTTCTCCCATCACTGGTGCTGCTTTTGTGACACGGCCACTGTTCTCCATCTGAGCATGTGAGATGTAAATAGTAAAAGTGAAGAAATGTGTGTGATACAAGGACGAATGTCACTATCGGCAGCATTATTACATGGCTAATGTACATATCTAAAAACAGACCGACGCTGACAGTAGTGACTACTAATTTATGTGTGGGTGTCTTTTTTCATTACATGGACTTTAATTGGAGGTTATTTTTATGGCATTTTTGCTGTGATGGTTAAAATAAAGCAAGGAAGAATAATTTTGAATCAAACTCACAATGTTAAGTACATGTTGTGTGTCATAAGCTTCTTAGCCTCCATCATGCCCGTTTTTGCCCTTGCACTACCTAGTAGAATGAGATTGGAGGCCTCTGATTTTATCAAGTAGAAGAGAACATGGCTGTCCCAATCTGCTCCTCAGTTCCCCTTTTTTACCACTCTCTTATCCCCAGCCCTCCACATTGCTATTGGTCTGTCTCCAGCTCACTTCTCCCAGGCCATGTTCTTTCCTTCAACTCCCTAGACCTGCCACCTACTCTACTTATACCGGCCCAGATCCTTTGTTCCTTTTCAGATTGTTGTCTTTGTCATGTGCTCAGCTTTGGTTCCTGTGTTTCTGTGTTCCTGGTTCCTGTGTTTACCTGTACCTGCCTGCCTACTTCATTTGTAAGCCATTATTCTAATAAATAATTGTACTGCTCAGCTCTGCCTCCTCATCTGTGCTTGGGACCAGCCCTGCCTGAACTTCCTGATCCCCAGTCAGCTGTCCTTGCCGATGGCCTGCCTGGTTCCCTGTTGACCTCCCCTGCCGACACCAAGCCTGAGCTTCCTGGTTCTCAGTCAGCCTTCCCTGCCAACGCCCTGCCTGAACCCCAGTAGGTGGCCTGGCTGAGACCTGTTCCTGAGCTGCAGCAGTTCCCTGTTCCTTAGCTGCAGCAGTCCCCAGTTCCTGAGCTGAAGCAGTCACCAGTTTGTGAGCCGCAGCAGTCACCAGTTCTGGAACTGCAGCTGTCCGCTGTTCCTGAGCTGCAATTGTCTCCTGTTGCTGTGCTACAGCAGTCCTCAGTTCCTGAGCTGCAGCAGTTACTGTTGCCTGTGCTTCAGCAGCCTCCTGTTCCCCTGGCTCCACCAGCTCATCTGCCCGCTCTTCTGTCGCCGGCCTCCTGCTCAGCACTGCTGTCGCCGGTCCCCAGTCCTGCTGTCCAGTCGCAGACCTCCAGTCCCGCTATCCAGTTGCAGACCTCCAGTCCTGCTGTACTGTCCCAGACCTGCAGTCCTGCTGCCCAGTTGCCAGGCCGGTCTCCAGAGGGTTTCCGCCTTCTCCGCCGGCCACCAGAGAGGTTCTGCCTTCGTCGGTGATCACCAGAGGGGTTCCATCTTCTCCGCCAGCACAGATGTAACAGAGATGTGTTTGCCCTCTTAATCCTAACAAAATGACACTCACACAGTTTCACAAATTCACCTGCAGGAGCTGCTAACTGCAAGTAAAAGCATGCCTTTCAAATCAAGCTGTCACATTCAAGTCGCTGAGATTTTAAAATGCCCATGCTACCACCTTGGTTTGCTCCTTCATGCAGTCTGCACTTGAGTGACAGGGTGTAATGTTATAGACTGTCCATTATGGAGTCATCTGCCTGATCAGATGGAATTTATTATTCCATTATTAGAATTTATAATCCTCTCAACACTGTCTGAGCACATGTAGCAGAGTACGCTTCACAGCTGAGCTGACAGTGAAGTCAAGCGGTGAGATGTTAACTAGTTTGTGAAATACATTACTGGAAAGTTACAATAAGCCCATCATTTTCCCTTTTCAATATAACTCTAATATAACCCTGTCCCTGACAACCGTCATGTCACTGATGCTTATGACATCTGTTTGTTACGTTAGCGAGGTAGCTAGCCAGCTATAGTTTGTCAGTACCATACAGTCTATGGTCAGTACAGTCAGTTATGTAGCAGATTGAAAGGTTAGCATCAGAGCATCTCTTCCCTTCGCTCTCCTGTGACAACCATCATGTCACTCATACTCGTTTGCTACATTAGCTAGCTAGCTAACCACATTGCTACTTTCATACCTTGTCAGTTGAGTGGAAGCTAATGTGTTAGCAGGAGCTAACATAGGAGTGACATAGGAGTGTAACGGTAACGTTACAAACTGTTTTGTCCAGGACTCGCAGTTTGGTAACTGCGTCCTCCAAACTGAACAATTTCAGTCGTTGTATTTACAAAATGTAAAAGTCTGTTTTTCCCCCAAATACACTGAAATACTTTTATATCAGAGCTGCTGTTCATCTCTGGACTCTGCAGCAGCAAACATGAGTTCATGTTTGTGAGCGGTATACATTAACAGCTGAATATTGCTAAAGATGACATGTTTTGATAAGCAAGAAAAAACATTTTTGACTGAAGTTAAATTCATCATTTGTGAAGATTAAGCTATTTAGAATAGAATATAGAATAGAACATGCAATGCAAACTAGTTTGGTTCCAGCTCACACTTTTTTTAATTTATAATTTATTTTACAGATGGCTGAGGGTGGAAGACGTAAGGTGTGGGACTACTTCACCAAGGAGTATTATACACTATATACTATATACTTTAATACACTATTATTTATAATTGTTAAATTCCCAGTGAAGTTTACTGTTTCAGTGCACTAATGTCATTTTGGACAATAAAGTTTATTGTTGAGCTGTAAAATATCCCGCCTCCCTCCATTACATATCTTTGTCACAAGTGTTTGATAACCACATGTGAGTGATCGTTGCAGAAAATGTGTGTTTATGTATATATTTATATACAATGTTGTGGCAACTGAAAAGTCAGTGCCTGTATAGTGCAGATGAGAGTTGGTACTCAAATACCAAATTACACAATACTCAACTACTCAGAAGATCTTTTATTGCCTGCAAGCAAGAGCCATCATCAGCAGTACACCGATATGACTGAAGAAAGACAGTTTCTCCTCAGTTCTTATAGTCCTTTGAGATAATGTACACATTGACTGTTACAAAACAACAAGATGCACATGATCTCTCTCAAGATGTTCTTTGATCTATCTTGACTTGGTCATGACTGTTTCTTGTCTGAACGCACATTGTTCTTCTCTTACACATTATACATATATATTGTTATAACACATACACAGAAAGAGGCTTCAGCCCCCCATGAGGCACAACTCCTTTACAATGAGTTCACTTATATTCAGTTTCACAACAACTAAACATGGTAAATATCATGTATGATACGACACAGCTTTATTAAAAAACATAATCTGATGAGCAAAATCATGATCATATTTAGCAAAAACATAGTCATATAAGGACAACATGATCATAAGGAAAAAAACACATGATTATCACAGCTTACACCCAACATTCCCCCCTTTGATTCATTTGTAAATCACAAAGCTAATCACTCTCTAAGCATAACATTTAGCAAGCATTCAACAAATCATTCTTCCACCTTACATGATTCTATGTCTTTCTGCCAAATAGTACAGTTGCTCACTAGTTGGAAACCAGTCCCCTTTTTCCTCATACTCCAAGTATTCCTCCTTGTCTGGATCAGTAGTGCGGAGTTGAACACACTGCTCTATCTTTCCTCCTACAATACCACCTATCTGTTACGGTCCCACCGTAACTCAGGCCCGTTAGGGTTCTCCAGTGTCTCTGTCTTCCCCGTGTTTCCCACGCTCCCCTGTGTGTCTCTCGTGTTATGTGTTTTTGTCCTGTCTGTCACCACTGGTGTGGGCGTGGTCCTCTTCCTCACTCTCCTGGCTCCCGGCTCCACTCACCTGCTCGCTATCTGCAATCAGCGCACCTGCCTCTCATCAGCCCAACACCTCGCAGTATATCAACCCCGGCTCTCCCACCACTCATCGCCAGATTGTTGTTTCAGCCTTTGTGGCAGTTACGCATCCAGACCTCTTAGAAGATTACTGCTAATCCATCTTCGCTTCCGCCAGCTCCACGCCAGCATCTCTCACACCATCCCTGGATCCTCATCTTCCCCGGCCCCTTCATCATTATTCATTGTGGCAAAATAAACTCCTTTCTCCCTTCTCACTACAAACTTTGTCCGGCATTTGAGTTCACACACCAGCACCATAACACTATCCACCTGTACATCAAAGCTCTCATGCATGTCAGGGTACAAGTACAGATACACAGGAGTATATCAAACACCATCAAAACCGGAATGAGGACCATAATTGGTCCCGATGGACCAAGTTTATCATGCAGCCAGTTGTTGAAACTGTAACCTGCAGAATCTGAGGGACCAGACCAAAAGCATCTCTGATTTTTTCAAGAGCTGTAATCACACTATATTATCTTCATTGTCTAGGATCAGTGTAATGCAAGCTTCCCTTGTAAAATTCAAAGTTACACACAATCCCCCGTCCTAGCCATTAGAAATCAAGTGCCATTTCATTTGACTATTACTAGTCATATTTCTATTATTAGTCATATTACTATTGTTAGTCATATTTCTATTATTAGTCATTTTTCCATTGTTATTATAATAATAGCTGTTATTGCTATTGTTAGTTATATTTCTATTGTTATTATAGTTGTTGCTGCATTCCTGTTCTGTCTGTCTGTCTCTCTCTCTCTCTCTCTCTCTCTCTCTCTCTCTCTCTCTCAACCCCACCGGTTGAGGCAGATGGCCGCCCACCTAGAGCCCGGTTCTGCTCGAGGTTTCTGCCTCTTAAAAGGAAATTTTTCCTTGCCACTGTCGCCAAGTGCTTGCTCATGGTGGGAATTGTTGGGTCTCTGTAAATAACATTATAAAGAGTACGGTCTAGACCTGCTCTATATGTAAAGTGTCATGTCACTTTTGTTGTGATTTGGTGCCATATAAATAAAATTGAATTGAACTGAATTGTTTCTTCACACACTTTGTTCAGCTTACTTTTAATGGTGCCGTTTTCTTGTTCTACAGCTCCCCCACTCTGTGGGTGATAGGCACAATGTGTTCTCAGATCAATTCCCAAATAGTCAGACATCTGCTTTATGGCATTATTTACAAAATGTGTACCATTATCACAGGCTAGTTTTCTAGGAATTCCCCATCTAGGAATGATTTCTCTCAGTAGCACTTTTGGTACTGCTGCTGCATCCGCCTTTCCTGTGGGAAAAATTTTAATCCATTTAGAGAACATGTCAGCAATCACCAAACAATATTTCTTTCCTTCACAAGGTGATAGTGCAATAAAATCCATCAATGAATGGTCGAATGGAGCATCTGGGGTAGGATGGCAGGATTGCTTCATTGCCTGACCTCTTCCAGCATTGTGTCTAAGACACACCAGGCACCTCAAACAAAAATTTTGTGAGTAGTTTGAAAAGCCCTGTGTGTACCAGTATCTATTAGCTGTTTCCACCATCCCCCCTTTTGACACATGATCCTTTCCATGGGTCAATTTCGCTAGATAGGGAAACAGACATTTTGGCAAACACGGGTTGCCGTTCGGGCCATACCAAACATTATTCACATATGTACAACCACTGTCTTTCCAATGCTTCCGTTCCCGCGGAAGAGCATTTTTCTGGGCTTCGACCAGTTCTGCAAAAGTATCAGAAGAGGTTACAGGAGAAGTAATGTTAGACATTTGTAAAGTTGTTACTATTGGAGCTTGTGGCAGCTAAATTAGCCCTCACATTTCCTTTCGAAACACAATCTTGTGCTGTTGTGTGGGCATCACACTTGCAGATAGCTATGGCTTGTGGAAGTAAGATCGATTCCAAAAGGGTAGATACCAATGAGGCATGTGCAATTTGTTTTCCCATTGATGTTAAAAAAGCCCTCATCTTCCATTATGTAACAAAATCATGAACATCTCCAAATGCATATCTGCTGTCTGTGTAAATAGAAACCTTTTTCTCTTTTCCCAAAATACAGACAACCTGTTAGATTCTAAGATGTCTTGATCTGTCACAATAGCATAACCAACTTGTGTGTCATGAGTAAGTGGGTCTTTTCTACTAGAATCATCAACATATAGAATCAAATCAGCATTTGGTAAGGGGGTTGCAGTTAAATAAGGTCGTGGAGAGCAGATTTCTGCAATCGCAGCCAGACAGTCATGTGACTCACCATCTGCTTCTGTAGGCAAAAGAGTTGCTGGATTTAATACAGTACATCGGTTTATGGTAACATTAGGAAGTGACAGCAATACATTATGCTAATGCATCAGTCTTGCTGGAGTCAGGTGACTTGTTCTCTGCTCCAGGAGGATCGATGAAACTGCATGAACCAAAAGATTTAGATTTTGATATCCTACTAACTCTCTGGAGGGCTAACACTGCTAATGATGCTGCTGCCACGGCTTTTAAACAATGTGGCAATCCTGCAGCCACAGCATCCAACTTTGATGAAAAATAAGCTACGGGTGTCAGTTTACCCCTATGTTTCTGCAACAACACTGATGACATGTACCCATCCTTTTCACAGACAGTCTGTGTAAAGGGTTGGTGTGGGTCTGGTAAACTCAGTGTCGGGGCTACTGTCAGTGCTTGTTTGAGTTTAACAAAACTGGCAAGTCAATCCTCTGTCCATGTCAGTGTGTCTGTCAGTCAAAGTCGATGGTCATGCGTCATGCTCTGCAGAGGCTGTGCTATTTGAGCATAATAAGGAATCCACTGTCTACAGTAGCCTGTCATGCCTCATGTTTCTTGGTAATTGGTTTAGGAATTTTCAAGATGGCTTGAATTCTGTCATCTGATAGCTTTTTCCCCTCATGGGAAATTATGTGGCCTAGGAAGGTTACTTCCTGTTTTACCCACTGTAATTTTGAAAGGCTGGCATTGTGGCCTTGTACTGCTAAATACTGTAGCAGTGCCACTGTGTCAGCCTGGCAGGCCTGCTCACTTTCTCAACACAAAAGTAAATCATCCACATACTGCACCAGTTTACTTCCGCAGGGAGGTTGAAAACCCTCCAGATCGCTGCTGAGTAAACCCCAGTTGATTCCACATATCCCACTGGTGCACGCGTCTAGGTATAGGATTTACCTTTAAATGTAAATGCTAACCAAAACTGGGAATCTGGATGTACTGGTATACTGAAAAATGCATTTGCTAGATCTACAACAGAAAAGTACTTGCTTTCATTTGGTACCTGTGACAAAATTGTGTGAGGATCTGGAACCACCGGTGCTCTGGCATGCACTGCGTCATTCACTGCTTTTAGATCCTGGACAAATCGCCAAGTTGTAGGCTGATTTTCCTGTGGAGCCTTCTTGACTGGAAAAATAGGTGTGCGACATGGTGAGTCTGAACATGGTACTATGACCCCCTGCTTCACGAGTGATTCATATACTGGAGTTATCCCCTCTATAGCTTCTGGGTTCAATGGGTATTGAATTTTACAAGGTCTGTAATCAGATGTAGATGTGACTACCAATCGTGCTGCTGTGTTCATCAATCCTACATCATACTTGTGTTTTGCCCACAATTCAGTGGGAACATCAGCCAATTGTGGGTCATCAGCAGTCAGTTGTGTTGCTATCGCACATGACAACTGGCCATGCCCCTTCTGGGGAAGCAAATGCACTGCATGTTTGCCCACAAACGTACAACAATATGTTATACAATACACATTAGAGGATGGTGAGTACATAACTCCTTCACCCTCCTCTAATGATGGAATCCAATCATAAATGTCATTGCAGCTAGTCACCCATGGACCCACATCTTTCCATTCTTTTGTATGTGGCTTTGTTAAAGACACAGGTGGATCAACGTGCTGTTTAAAAAACCTTTTAATCTCATCAGTCCTCTGTACAGACAATACACAAAACCCATTACCCCAAAACAAATGAGCACCAGTTAACAACCCTGACTCTTTTCCCCCTCTGAACCAGTGTTTCTCAAAGTGCTCATCTGCTGTGTGTGTGACATATGCTGTACAATGGAGATCCTCCAGGCGCATGCAATCCACCCCCTCCACCCTCACATGTTGTGCTGCAAAAGTTGTCAACCGTTGCACAACTGAACAAGGATCATCTGCCCTAAAATTCCATGTATAAACATACAAAGGAGGAGTGGGGTCAAAATACACACCCTGGAAAAACATGTTTTCTACACGTTTTATTTGTAGACCCTCTTCTGTACAGAATACCAAAATACCAAATTCACACATCAAATCTCGAGCCATTAAATTTATGGGACAACAGGAGGAAAACAAGAAAGAATCTTTCCTTCCCTGTTTTCCCATTTCCAAATCAATCACTGAACGAGGTGCAGTGAATTTTTCTTTTATAGTTGCACCTCCTGCTCCTATAGTGTTTGATATCCTACCCCTCATTTTAGGAGGATTTAACCAATGACTTGAAACAGAGTAAGTTGCATCAGAGTCAACTAAAAATCTCTTTTCCTGCTACTAACATTTTAGCTGTAGGCAATTGCAATGGGGGGTACGTATGAGTATGTCAGATAGACGTCCCATTTCAAGTGCAACACAATGCTTCTGAACATTTTTCTTAATGTCTGGATGCAGGCCCTCTACGAAGAAGGTTTTCTCTTGTTGTTCGTAGGGGCTGTCAATGTTTGGATCCAGTGGTGGTGTCAACCCGTTGTGGACCCTGAAAATTTTTGCCGGTCTCAGACGATAATCTGTAACACTCTCTGCAGGTTTTTGTACACAGTCTCTTACTATGCCCCAGTCCATTAATTTTTCATAGTAGTCACCTAGTCTCTGGACCAAGCCTGCTACTGCTGCTCTATATGCTGAGCCATCAGCCCAGTCATAGTCCTCTTCAGGCCAGTCCCCTTGGACCGCGCCCCATTTCAATTGAATCTTGGTGACCACAAGTCCCTTTATTTCTCCTGTAGTCTGGCGATGTTGCTGAATCAATTCCAGCAGCTGAGCTCCAAACTCAACTCCTCCATCTTCTGAGGGGCATTCCTTCCATAACATCTCTCAGGTCGGCTGTCCATGGTTGATACACATACATTATCCCTGTAGCTCTGGGATTTGCTACTTCGACCATAGGCATTGTCGGGTAGCCTTCCAGCCTACATCTTTTCTCTTTCTCTGCAGCTTTATTTTTTCTATCTGACTGAGACTAAAACTGCCATCAGCTGGAAACCCACATTTCTGACATAATGTCCAGTCTGCATGCTTATCACACATAATTTTTGCACAGTCATCATATTCAATTTTAGACCCCTTAAATTTACTTTGATATTTTTCCATGTTGAGCTATAGTAAATGACAGAATTACCAGAGTTCAGAGGTTACAGAATCTCATCACAACTTCTTTTTACAACATAAAGACCTACCCTTACCAATAAAACACAACCACACACTATCACTCCCTCTGAACAAAAATAACAAAACAACAAACAACCAACTTAAACCGATTTAAGTTATTCTACTGGGGACTCTATTCACCAGTTAGACGTCTTTATTTTTATCCTGTGCACAGCGCCTAGTCCGCCTAGGTCATAGTCTAACTCGATTAATGTGTCCAACATCATTAATAAGCTCGTCAGCCCTTTAGTGAGTTAACTTCTTATGGAATATTGTGTCCTCACCTTTTAAGTTCTTATCCCTCAGGATGCCATATCGAGGAATCTGTGATGTATGTCTGATGCAGGTGACACTTCTCATCCCCTCAGGTCGGTTACGATCGTCTCTCGGGGAGAGGTTTTGGCACCGGGACCCAGTCCTCGTTTGTGCACAGTTGACCTGTCAACGTGTTTCAGGGAATCCTCGAGTTAGACATCCCAGACGAGCCCCCAGAATGTCGTGGCAACTGAAAAGTCAGTGCCTGTATAGTGCAGATGAGAGTTGGTACTCAAATACCAAATTACACAATATTCAACTACTCAGAAGATCTTTTATTGCCTGCAAGCAAAAGCCATCATCAACAGTACACCGATATGACTGAAGAAAGACAGTTTCTCCTCAATTCTTATAGTCCTTTGAGATAATGTACACATTAACTATTACAAAACAACAAGATGCACATGATCTTTCTCAAGATGTTTTTTGACCTATCTTGACTTGGTCATGACTGTTTCTTGTCTTAACGCACATTGTTCTTCCCTTTAACATTATACGTCACAACATCACATACATCTGTCACATACTCACTAAGTTCCTACACACATATTCCTTTGTTGTGCAGATATATTGTCATAACACAGACACAGAAAGAGGCTTCAGCCCCCCCGTCAGGCACAACTCCTTTACAATAAGTTCACTTATATTCAGTTTCACAACAACTAAACATGGTATATATCATGTGGGATACATAAGACACATCTATTCAAAAACATAATCAAATGAGCAAAAGCATGATCATATTTAGCAAAAACAGTCATATAAGGAAAACATGATCATAAGGAAAAAACACATGATTATCACAGGTTTTTCCCTAACAACAGTGTATAATATAATATACACATATACATAAACACACATTTTTTGCGTCTATAAAGAATATCGGCCGATATATCGATATATTGACCGATACAGATCCAGTATCGGTCGGGCTCTATTCCATGGTGAGCCGTGTATCGGTCCACTCCAGCCAGGTGGCTGTCAAGTGCTTCCTGGCCCAACTGACCTGCTCTCATCAAAAAATATCCCTCTTTGAGTACTGTTGCTGTTCACGCTTGCATTAGCAATGTTTCAGCTCAAGTTATTAAAGGACCAATTCAATTCAGTCGCTTAGTTGCTCAGTCTCAAACAGTGCTCCCATACCGTATCTCTGCTGACGTGGGTCAGAGATTTTCAGCTAGCCTGGCTTTGAGCTAAAATGCTGATGTCACCATGCTGACATCATTATTTTAGCTCAAAACCTTGCAGCTACTAGCATGACTATAGACACTGGTTTCGCTGTTGTTTAGCACAAACAAGTGCAAACATGACAAAAAGCAGCAGTTCCTCTGTTTTTGCACAGTGAGGTGAAAATCATGTTTTGCATTGCAGACGACATCTACATCAGAATGCTGTTTGTTGATTTCAGCTCAGCATTCAACACAATCTCCCCCATGAAACTGATCAGCAAACTTAGCACTCTGGGCTTGAGTACCACACTCTGCAATTGGATATTGGATTTCCTCACAAACAGACCCCAGACAGTTCGGATTGGCGGTCACACCTCCTCCACTTTAGTGCTCAACACCGGAGCTCCCCAGAGCTGTGTGCTTAGCCCCCTCCTGTTCATGCTGTACACCCATGACTGTAATCCCCGACATGGAAAGAACTCTGCTCTGAATTTTGGGGAGGACACTACCGTCATCGGCCGGATTACAAACAACAATGAGAATTTATATTGGGTGGAAATCAACAATTTTGCAGAGTGGTGCACAGAGAACAACCTACTGCTCAATGTCAAGAAAACCAAGGAGCTGGTCCTTGATTTTTAGAAAAAAAGTAGACAAAGAAACACCCCTGTCTACATCAGTGGAACTGAGGTGAACAGAGGGAATCAGCATCACAGAGAACCTGTCATGGACATCACACATCTCCACCCTGATAAAAAAAAGAGCTCAGAAATGACTGCATTTTCTCAAGGAAACTTAAGAAGGCAAAATTCCTGTGTTCTATGTCCCGTCAAGTTCTTGTTAACTTTTAAAGAGGAGCAATAGAAAGCACCCTGTAGCATGATAAGCTGATAAACTTATGATGAACAATCTACATCTGTTATTGGGAAATAATTAATCTTCTCTGAAGTTGTTGTCCACAGAGCCCTCTGTGTGAAGACAGGTTCTGCTAAAACTCATGGATCAACCTCCCCCGATGTCCAGCCTTACATGGCCTTTGAGCATAAATCATGACCCACCAGGCCACAAAAGAAGGTTTCTAATTGAAGTTGGGAGTGCACTGGCTTAATTTATGACAGTCATAAATTGATGGCTCAAACCCCATTTAAGTTGACACCAGGAGGTTTCACTTGACTACTCTGAACTCAGAGCACAAGACAACCAAGGAGCTGATCCTTGATTTCAGAAAAAAGTAGACAAAGACAAACACCCCTGTCTACATCTGTGAAACTGAGGTGGAGCAGGTATACAGTGGGAATCAACATCACAGAGAATCTGTCATGGACATCACACATCTCCATCCTGATAAAAAAAAAAGCTCAGAAATGACTATATATTTTTAAGGAAACTTAAGAAGGCAAAATTCCTGTGTTCTGTCCCATCAAGTTCTTGTTAACTTTTACAGAGGGGCAATGGAAAGCATCCTGTAGTGTGATGAGCTGATAAACTTATAATGTACAATCTACATCTGTTATTGAGAAATAATGAATCTTCTCTGAAGTTGTTGTCCACAGAGCCCATTGTGTGAAGACAGGTTCTGGTAAAACTCATGGATCAACCTCCCCACGATGTCCAACCTTACATGACCTTTGGGCATAAATCATGACCCACCAGGCCTCAAAAAAAGGTCTCTAATTGAACTTGGAAGTACACTGGCTTAATTTACAACAGTTATACACTGATGGCTCAAACTAAATTCAAGTTGATACCAGGAGGTTTAACTTGACCACTCTGAACTCAGAGGACAAAGGAATCCTCTGTGTAACACAGAATTGACTTTAATTGCCTCTACACTCATTACATATCACGCAATGAACAATGTAAAAAGACTACAGAGCCTTGTTATGATATGCTGGTTTGATATAAGTACAATATGATCCTGGATTTAAAGTAACAGATTACATGAAACCGCTGATCTATTAAAGATAATGATGGGATGTTTTGGTCTTGTTCAAGACCTAATAAAACTGTGAATATGCATGTATTTAGCAAGTAAATTGATCAGAGCTTGCAATAAGAGGAAATGTTCATTTTAAAGATGAAGATAAAGATAAAATGCTAGGCCAAACCTGACATGACTGACACAGTTCCCCCCTTCGCCCCTCCTCTTTACATTCCTTAAACAGAGGATTTACTTGAGGAAAAATTCTATGTTAACTATTTAATTTGCTACACATATAAGGAGAATAGTAAGGAAGCCCTGAGAGGTAAGTGAAAAAAATGTTTTTTTCTTGTTTTAAATTCGCCCACAAGACGCTGAATTTATACTATTTTTTTCGTCTGTGAAACCCCAGAGAGGTAAATGAAAAAAATATTTTTTTAAGGCTCATTTTTCTAAGTGTTTCTTGTTGTAATACTAATTTGGGCCACAAGAGGCTGAATTGCAACACTAATCCATGTTCTATAGGACTGAAATGCACTCTAAAGACAAGGTACATACTGTATTGTGTGTTAGTGAGTTATGTAACATTACTGTCATGTCGACAGTGCTTCTCCTATCACTGGGCAACATATATTTTAATATATTCTAAAAATAAAATAACAACTGACTGCTAACACTACATTTTTGACTGTGGCTTGTGCACTCAAGACCAAGGTTTCATGAGGTTTCTGATAGCTCACTGGAAAGAGTGCATACTCTTGATAGTTTGTCCTTTTTGGAGCGACTAGGGTTCAATTCCAACTCTGGGCTTTTCGCTGTATGTCATCCCCTCTCTCTCACCCACGCCCTTTCTGTCTCTTTTCAGCTGTCACAATTCAATGAAGGCAAAATGGCCAAAAAAATAATCTTTAAAAAAGAAAAAGACTCATTCCTTACTTTATATCAAGTCAAGTCAATTTCATTGAAAATTCACCTGGAAGAAAACGTGAATGCTAGAATGGGGTATTGGTAAACTTCAGCCTCTTGTGGCCCAAATTAGTATTAAAACAGAAAAATGAGTCTTGAAAAAAAAGTTTTTTCACTTACCTCTCAGGGCTTCCGTAGGTAAATGAGGTTGAGCTGGCAGCTCAGTCTATAGCATACCAGCTGTGCATTATAGCTTACATTGTAACTCCTCTTCCCTTTTTCCTACCTTGTAATTAGGATGCTAATAGTGTGTTGGTGATTGCTCCCGTGAACGATAATTCAGGAAAGGCAGAAAAGCTTATCACCTTTTTTTGGGATGTATAGCCATATTTAAAAAATATGATTTAAATTAGCTGATTTGTTTCCTCAGGACTTTGTGGGTGTGGTTTGAGATTTCAGATTTGACTGGAAAGACAAGCGGACAGCCCACTGACTGTCATCAGATTTTGATTCTGATTGGTGCCTAGAAATATGTGACATCAGCTTTTTCCAACTAAGTCCCGCCCACTTCAAACCAGTAAGAAGAGTCCAGACAAAAACAGAGATGCATGTGAAATAACCAAAACTGTTAAAATTTTGGCAGAAACTTTTGTGTTCATGTAAGACCACATAACTGACAGTAAGAAGCGAATTAAGAAAATACGGTTTATATGGGCTTTTACAATAGCCCATTTTGTTCTTCCTTCAAATTCAAAATACTTTCACAATTCTGGATTTTGTGCCTTCCATGTAATTGCATTGATCATGCAGTAGTTTGACAGTCATGAAAGGTCAAGGGCAAATATTCATGCCACATACTTGTTAAATTTAATGCTACAGTACAGAAAAAGGAACAGAGAAAATAATAATATCAATTATGGCTCATAGAAGGTGATAGGTTTTCAGTTATTGTACTGCACTTTGTAGGGATGGCTCTTTGGTCTCATTTTTATGTATTAGATTGTCTTCTGTTGTCTCCCAGGTGTTTTTGACCACATCCTTCACTTTTAATCATAGCTGACTGCAGGTCCACACAGCAGCCAATTTTGATTGTTAACTTTCTATAAATTGCTACAAATATGCAGGCACGTCATTTTGAGAAATACTCTTATTAGGTTTCTTACCAAAGAATGTATGGTAAATATGTATATTTATTAACTCTCCGATGTTTGCCTTGCAACCTCATAGTGATGTCAAGACTCCAGGAAGTTACTGCAGCCAGCCAAGGAATAGTCCAGCACATAACCTCCAATAAAACCACAACTTGTCATTTTTAAAAATAACATGTTAATTACTGGTCTTTAGAGCTGCTGGTAGGTGGATTTTGTTATCTTTGGACAGAGATAGGCTAGCTGTTTCCCTCTGTTTCCAGTCTTTGTGCTAAGCTACAGTAACCTGCGGGCTCTAGCTTCATATTTACCGTACAGACATGATAGTGGTGTCATTCATCTCATCGAACTCTCAGCAAGAAAGCAAATAAAGGTATTTCCCAAAATATCCCTTTAATCTAGGTATTTGTTTGAAATACGAGATAAAATAATGTATTTGCACAGTAATAATCTATGTCATTATGTAATTTTCTTCCACACTTCCCATTAGGATTCTCTGCTGCTGCCAGTGTATGAATGGGGACAACTCGGAAAGTCATAAAAGTAGTGAGATTTCACCTGAGCTAGTGGCAGTAGTGATCTATTAACTACTACATTGCATTGAGAATAAATGTGATACATTAGACTAAGTGTCACATCAACACAAAAAAAAAACACCCAGCATAGAAATACAGTACCAGAACACACTGGTCCTTGTGTTCACTTTTTGTCTTTGCAATTTCAACATGTTAACTGTTCTAAGACATCTTACATTGTTCAACTTAATTAACAACAGGTGCTGGTTTTGTTTTTCTTCACTCCAACACAGTCAACGTTGCATGTTTTGTTGGAGCCAGTCTCTGCGTCACCACTGGATAAATTTTCACCTCAGAGCAGTTAAGTATACTCTTTGACACAATAACCGTCAACTGTCTTGCAGTGACAGAGACGAAAACTCATTGGGTGGCTCTTCAGTTGCAGTTCACATGCCATACCAGGCTTGGTTTCATAATACCATCCAGACTGTTGTACATAAACTAAGTTCATCATCTTCATGTTGACTCACAAACAGTGGATGGTGACTGTTTAATGTTTAACAAGTATTTCAGTTTGTTATTGATGATGCTGTGAAGAAAGCTGCTCATCCCATTTTCCCAGACTCTGCCAAAGAGATCGGTTTATTACCTGACTGGATAAATACGTTGAGCACAGTTTGAGGTACGCTGATCAAACAAAAGGCTATGTTTGAGGTGACAACATTTTATTCACATGCATTTTAAGTTTTGGCAATATCTTAGTCCCTTCATCATACTCATCAGTTGGCTATGGTAATTGATATGATTATGATACTGTTCCCTCACTAAAAAACCCAAAACATCCTCTCCTGTATTTTAATCTTACAGTTCAGGGATGATGTTCAGTATATATATTTTTTTCAATTTGTATCTAACAAGAATCTTTATTTGCATCTTTTTTAGAGATGTTATTCAGAGATCTGCTGATGCCATGTTCATATTTTGAAATGTGTGGAGTTCCTCAGGGTTCAATCTTTGAATGTACTTATCTGTACTGTATATATAGTTTTTGGTCCCAAAGAAGAAGGACTGAAAGTCAGTGCTCATCTTTACTCTCTGTCACTGAAAACTAAAACATAAATCAGAAATCCTGGTGCAATGTGGGCAAGCTGCTTTTAGCTTTGCTGCACATACCAGAAACACTTTTTAATTATATAAATCAAAGTGAAAAACATATCTGTTTTTTTAATTAAACTTCAGGCTGTTTTTAGATCTGATCTAAAGGTCTCACTTCTCTTTATTGTGTTTTGTGTAGTCTGCCATTTTATTTCATGTCATTTATACTGTTTTAGTCTTGACGAAAAGCACTTTGAATCATTATGTGTAATTATCGTGTGATGACAAAGATAATGTTCCTTTGAGCAGTCAATTGATAATTGATTCTATGATAGTTAATTTGTGGTTATACTGGGCAGCTTTTCGGTGTCAGTGTGTGTAACTATGTGAATATGAGCAAGGCATTCCAGCCGGACACCTTCAATTCTGAGCTTCTCTGCCAAAACATTTTTAGCTAAATAGAGAGGTGTTTCATAAAGAAGCCTCAGAAAAGCTGGGCTTATTGGGAAAAGCCTGACTTGAATTAGCCTAATAAACAGGTTTAAGCTGTTTCGTAAAGCCACCTAAAGTTAAGTAAAGTCATCAAGTGCAGATCTCATCACTTCACAATAAAGAAACAGTGATATAAAGAGGACACTGCAACATTCATAGGCCAAAGAGTAGTACATAATAAACATACAGTATTATGCAAAACCAGACAAAATCACTGCCATGAACAAAGCCAAAACTCTGACAGCATGTATCCCCCCAGAGGTCAGCTGACTTTGGCACAAGTAGAGATGACTTCTGTGCCATTTAACTCCCCTGTTGGCTCAGTTTGTTTTCATGCTTTCCTTGTGTGCCCTCTTTGGTTCAAGTCCAGTGCGAGTGTGATTCTGCTTCCCTGACTGTTGAAAATTAATCTACACGTGCAAGGTGCGAGACACTGAAGTTGTCACATGGGAGGAACCCTAGACAGGTTATGTAATATAATTTGCATTTTCTAGCAATTTAAGGTTTGTCAGTTGGATTATGCTTCTTGGTCTGTACAAGTTACAGAACGGTCTGGGTATTGTAATTCGTAATTCATTTGTAACGTCATAACAAAAAAACACATTTTTTAATTGTTTTTTAGTTTCTAAAGAAAGACGAACAAACCAAAATCAAAAAACGGTACACTTTTGTTTTTGCAAATTTTGCAAGTTTTGGTTTTCTCATTTTTCGTTTGGAAACGCAAAACAAATAGACCACGTGGTTTCGTTTTTGGTTTTGAACAGATTTGCAGGTATTTTCATTTTTAAATTACAAATGAATTACGGATTATCCGAAGATACCCAGACTCATAACAGTAAATACGCTCAGATTGGTGTCTCTATTGTCCTGTTCTGTTTCAAGTGAGAACAAATGGTGAAAATGACTGTCACTGTTACAGCCACGGGTCTACAGCATTTAACTGATTTCACTGATAAAGCCTGAAGTCAGGGCTAACTGGGACCAGGATGAGTGTCCATGATAAGCTTGTCAAACCTATTTATACCTGATTCATTTCCTGAAAATAAACAGCTTTATAAAACACCCCTTAATTGTTTTACAAATGCCATTTATATTTAATACTCGGGCTAAGGTCTGTTCACAGTAGCAAAACATGAGAAGCACGAGCAAGGGTTATGGCGCACACACAGCAGACACAGGCACACGTATTGTATGACTGGAACTATATACAGTGGCGGAAGAAGTGCTCAACTTTTAGTAAAAGCAGCAATACTACAGTGTAAACATACTCTGTTACAAGTAAAAAGTATTAACATCAAAATATACTTAAATATATAAAAGTAACAGCAGGCTACTCATTATGCTGAATTTCAGAATCATATTATTGGATTATAATTATTGGATTATAATTAGATGCATCACTATGTACATCCCTTGCAGCTAGTAAAGGCGGGTTAATTTAATTACTTTACTGTATGTACCACTGGGTAGCTTAACCTTTTATAATATATCATAATTTATTAGTTGATTTATTTGCATTAATAATTTAACTAGTAACTAAAGCTATCAAATAAATGTAGTGGAGTAAAACGTATGGAAATACTCAAGTTAAATACAAGTACCTCAAACTTGTAAGGGTAAAAATACTGAGTTACATCCCACCACTGCTCATGTCATTATACACTACACGTAGTATTATGACATATAGCTAGATGTATGTATTGACCTCGGATGGCGGACAATTTGTTTACACGACGAGTCAAAGTAAACTGGACCTCATAATGTGCACTTGAATGCATCATTATGTCTACCCAATGGCAGTGACGCCCCAACACTGCTGCACGAGGTGGTTGGCTTGGAGGACACTCCTGCAGCACGTGCGTCACCCCTCCTCGGACCTCTCTGCCGGCCCAGTTATCAAACTGATATTTTACCAACCTCTTTTGACATCGTCCCTGTCAGGGAGAACACACCATAGTTTGTTCTGCCATGGACGGTTCTGGTAAAACACCAAATAAATGTACTGAGGGAGTGAAGGAGGATTTTAAAGTCTGTGAAGCGGCTTCCTCTGTCCAGGGCTCCGATGAACAAGGCTGGTGCTCGTGCCTGAAGAGCACGGGGAGCTTCATCCCGCCGGTGTACCGGAATGAGCTCGTACAACTTTTCAAATTAGCGGGACCAGTGGTAAGATGAGCCGCACCACAGCTCCTCCACGACTACACTACCCTGTGTATTGCTCCTGTAGTGCGGTCCTCTTGTGTTTGTGTTTTCCGTTACTGTTTGGGCCCTGAACTGAACTTGAGATGATTTCCGAGCGCTGACTTTTAACTTTAAACGTTGTTGAAGGTGTTATTAACATACACATATTATTAAGGAATACTGCATGTGCTATGTAAGTATAGATAAACTGACATAAACTAGATTTAATCTCAGGGTCCCTCTACAAGAAGGGGGCCTCAGTATTGGATGCGTGTCACCTTAGATCAGTTTCTGTTGTGTATATACAGAAATGTTGCAAACAGTTTTGTCTAACAAATTTGTAATAATGAAATTACCACAAGCATAGCACTGTAAACCTGGAGCCCTCGGTCCCCTTGAGGGTCTGGGGACCCAGAACACTTCACTTGCCCTCAAATTGAAGGTTAAAGTCAACACTTAAACCTCATAATCATTGATAATCACTGTCTAAATACTTATGGATTGCACTGTAGGTACGGCTGAACATTCTGAAAAAATATCTAATTGCAGTTATTTTGACTGATGTTGCAATGTCAATATGATTTGCGATATTAGAGGGAATGATCATTTTTACATCATTATTCTCATTTACATTGAAAAAATATTGACACGATTATGCTGTGATTTTTGCAGGGATCTGTACCAAACAAAGATATTTGATACTTAAGTCTGTAGTATATGATGCGTAGGCCAGGACATCTCTGCAGCATGACAATATTTAATTTAAAATGGTATTTTGACACACATTTTGCCCCCTTAATTGTTCAGCCCTAACTATAGGTATACCATGTGCTGTGTGTTTTCTTATTTAATTAACAACACATGTTCCCATATAGATTTGCTATATTTTATACAGTACGGTTAATGATATCAATCAGGTCTTTACTCAGAGTTTTCTGTGAAGTTTTCTGTGATGTCTCATGTTATATGTGTATTTTTGTTATGAATGTATCTGGTATAAACAAGAAAATGAGCAAAGGGCTTTGTGTTTGTTCTCCAGGTCATTTCCCAGTTGTTGGTCTTTATGATCAGTTTGGTCAGCACTGTGTTCTGTGGTCACCTGGGAAAAACCGAACTTGCGGGAGTATCGTTATCAATTGCGGTGAGGAGACTTGCTCATGTCATATCTGTGTTTGGACTGGTATCCCAGCCCAGTTTAAATTATCTATATTTTAACGTGTTTTTCTCTGAATTATGTGTTTTCTTTATTGCAGGTGGTTAATGTAACCGGTATTTCCATTGGCACTGGTTTGTCGTTAACTTGTGATACCCTCATATCTCAGGTAGTGTCCTCACCAGAGGTTGTTCTTTCACTGTATTCATCTAACCAAGACAAACACAACCACCACTGCTGGGTTCCCAGGTTGTCCTGGGGTCCCCTTTAAAACAACTCAACAATGAGCTTTTGTATCAAGTTAGTTTTCTTTGACCAGTCATACCCTTGGTTATAGGTGTGATTTGGTGTTTTCCAACTCTGCTTATTTGAGTATCTGTCTACCTGTTTCATGCAGACGTATGGGAGCGGTAACTTGAAGCGCGTGGGTGTGATTCTCCAGAGGGGGATTCTGATTCTGCTGCTGGCCTGTTTCCCCTGCTGGGCCATCCTCATCAACACCGAATCCCTCCTGCTCGCTGTCAAACAGAGCCAAGAGGTTGCCAGGTCGGTCATTATTAATCCCCCAAAACAACAGACACCTTTAGCAACTCATTTATTGATAGTGCTGGACATGGGGTCTTATCTAGACTGCCAATGTGTTTGCAACGAAATGGAATGAATTCGATAACTTAGCTCTGTCCGTTATCTATACACAGTAAAATGTGCCAAAACTTGGGGGAGCATTCCTACAGTATGGAAGCCCCGTATTCATATTAAAGGATGTCAGGCTGTGCCGTCATAAATCTACTGGGCCCTCTGCCAGACGACACCATTCTTTAGTCCTGACCTAAAGTGCCTTTAAATTAAAGAAAAAAGCTATTTGACATGTTTATGCACTTTTTTATATACGTACAGTATATAAATCAGTGCATATTTAGATACATCAGACCCATCATTGTCACCAGAGGGTGAATCCTAATGACTCATANNATATATCTATTATATGTACAGTCATGTTTCGACCCCACAATTTCACATGCATATTTGTTTGTTGTCTTTCTGCTTGAAGTCTCTCCCAGCTGTACGTGAAGATCTTCATGCCTGCTCTGCCAGTGAGTTCGGTGCATTCTACACCCTGTATATGAAGATAATGAGACAGTACACACAGATTTCAAAGATGTTTTCAATTTCTGCTTGAGCGTCACTCTCAAGCTCAGATTTCCTATTTTCCTTCTTCAGGCTGCTTTTATGTACCAGCTGCAAGGGAGGTATCTTCAAAATCAGGTACAGCAGTGTAAACCCGCTGATGTCAAAGTTACTGGCTGGACCATAGTTATTCAAATTATTATTACCAGATTATTATTGATACCAGGTTGTGCTGTGTTTTATAGGGAATTATATGGCCTCAAGTTATAACTGGAGCGATTGCAAATGTCTTCAACGCAATCATCAACTACGTCTTCCTCTTCCGTCTGGATTTGGGCGTTGCGTGAGTTTTTACATCATGATTATTTTGTAGTAGAGCTTACTAATNNATTATTATATTATTAGTATACTATAACACAATCTGTCTGTCCTAGCCTGATACTAAGACTGTACCAATCCAATATAACAGTAATACAAATGCCTTACAAAGTCAATCGAACAATTATCCAAATAAACAATTATTATTATTATCAGTTTCATAAATGTAGTGTTTATTACTGGAGTGTTGCATTGGGTGACAGTGTACAGAGGCATCTATTTATCTTGTCAATGTGTGTTGTTATTCAGTCACAGCTTTTATAAGAGTCTGAATGACACATCTGGACACAACATGTATATAAAGCCTTGTTATATAACCATGGACCATGTTTTCTTTCTTAAAGTGGATCTGCAGCAGCCAATGCTATCTCACAGTATTTACTAGCCGCGACCTTATACATTTATATCTGCTTGAGGGGTCTGCATAAGGCCACATGGGGAGGTCAGTTGTTTTCTAATTTTTTTT
>NTHP01000012.1:2936323-2947733 GCA_003416845.1 Oplegnathus fasciatus | reverse complement strand
GTGTGTGTGTGTGTGTGTGTGTGTGTGTGTGTGTGTGTGTGTGTGTCATTCTTCTGCAGCTACATGGGTTGGAGGTGGTTTTATCCTGGGTGTGGCTGAGGCGGTTTACTCTCCTAAACTGGGCTTAATATGGGCTCTTATGCCTATACAATACTCAGTGTCCTTCATCATAGGTAAGACAAGTCATACACTATAGAGGCAGGAGGCTGTGCTGACCTTGATAATGTCAGACATAAACTTACTGTTTCTGTGTGGCTCAATTTGTTTCATAAACATTCTTTCAAACAGCTACAGTAAAATGTACTAAAACACTTTAAACAGTCAGATAACAGCTTAATAAATTATTCAGAGAGTCAATACAATACAATGGTTAATATCTAATCCACTGCACAAGGTGGTCTTTTCTTTGCCAAGCCAATGAGGGACAAGAAGTATGTCACCATGATGGACCCATTCCAGATCAAGTATGGAAAAGTACTGAGTGGTGCTCTGGTGCTGCCGTCTCTGCTGGTGGATGTGCTGTGGGTGTCCTGCACGCTGCTTGGCTTGGGTAAACATGCATACCTACCAAGTAAAACCACGCTTTTTTGAATTAGCGGATGCAATTAAAGCATTTAAATGTCTGTTTGTGGGTTTGTCCAACAGGAGCAACTATGAGTGTGATACTGGACTTGCCCTATGCCTATTCTGTTTGGATCTCATCAGCTGTGGCCATTATCTACACTTTGTTAGGAGGGCTCTATTCAGTGGCCTACACTGATGTCATCCAGCTCTCTCTCGCTTTCCTCAGTTTGGTGAGTTACAGTGCCTTGTACAGAAGCATGTGTTCATTTTAAAGATGTACAGTATCTGTATGTATGTATGTATAGTACATTGACATCTAGTATAAAGCCAAAAGAAAATCTCAAAAAAGTCACTACAATCCAGTTAATCCTGAACAGTAGTTGGCAGTATGGCAGACACACACACATGGCTAAACTCTACCTTGGGCGAACGTCATCTTCAAAAGCTTCTCAAGTCAATCCTGCCGAGTTCACACCTTTTGAACCTTTCAACAGAAAGGGTGAATAAACATAGAAAATCAAGACTGTTCCGAAACCATCTATGACAAACAGCAATGTTAGGTGTCACTGGCTTGTTCTGCCAAGGTCTCCAGTCTGATGATCTCAATACTTATTTGCAGTGGTTGTGTGTCCCCTTCCTGCTGCTCAACCCCGCATCTACAAACATAGCCCAGACTGCTTTCAACCACATGTTCCAAGAACCCTGGGTCGGCACTCTGGATCAGGACAACGTCTGGAAGTGGACTGACGACTTCTTAATGCTTGTGAGCTGAATACTCATCAGTATCATACTTTTCTGCTTCCATCCACAAGCTCAGATGTCTTAACATGCATGCACTTAGGTAACCTGAATTATTTGATGTCATGTAAATGAGGAGCCCTGGTCATGTAATTTAGGAAGGAGATTAGAGAAACCTGATCTAGATTTCTCCTGGCAAAAGACAATTTCTGGGCTACCACTCTCCTGATAGCTTTCATATTTTTCCCTCATATAGTGGTGTTAACATGTTTCTGATTCGCAAAAACTTTATTGACTTCCCCCATTTTCCCAAAGCTTGTATAACCTTTACATTTTTCCACCTCCTGACAGGAGTTAGATCAACCAATCACCTTACATTACTAGCAATACAGGCGTCCTTGGAAAGGTACAGAGTGATGAACAGTTTTTAAAATGAAAAACCTCTTTACAACCCTTAAAATCAGTAGGTGCTACGTTGTTTAACTCCCTGGCTGAGAGTCCCACTCTGCCCCTGAATGATGATGTCATATACTGTCAGGAGTGCAGGCTATTCATAGTATATGGAGGTAAAGGTCAGCAGAGTGGTTCAATGGTTAGAACTTTTACTTAACACAAGTAATGTATGTGGTTTGAATGTTGTCCCTGAGTGTTCCTGTGTGGATTCATGTGGTTGCTTTGGTTTACTCCAGTTCAAAGACATGCAAGTAAGTTGAGGTGGAGAGTCGAAATTGTCAGTCCTGAGAAGGTCCAATGACCTTACTAGAGTTTTGCCCTGAGAGTAACTGCAGTAAGATTACATGAATCACAGTGGGCTAATATTTCAATCTGTCTGAGCAGTATTAGAAATCTGCACAGCCTTGTTTCTTCCTATTCACTGGATATTTTCACTCTGAGGGAGAAATGGTTAGTGCCTGTATATCACTATACTCCCTTATCTTCCTCATCTTTTCTTGTCCTCAACATGTGTCTTCCTTCTCTCCCTGTGCTCTGTTTTTTCCAGGGTCTTGGTAGTGTTTCATTTCAGAGCTTCCACCAGAGGACGCTGTCTGCATCCTCACCACTAACAGCCCAGTTAACCTGTTACGCTGCTGCCCTTGTCATCGCCATACTGGGAATCCCCCCTGTCTTGGTTGGGGCTGTCGCCGCCTCCACAGGTGGGAATTAGGTTAGAGATGACAAACCTTTAATACAGACACTTACACTGTGGCTGGGGGCTATTTGTCTCGTTTAGCCAAAATATTGATTCACTTCAGCAGTGTAGGTTGTAACACATTTTCCCCCTTGGGGTTTCCCATAGCTATACAAACACAGATTCACAGTGCTGAGATGTGCAGTACTAACTAGTACTAGTACTAGTACTAGCTGTGGTGCCTAGCACTTAACATATCACTCATTTTGGGGCTTTCTGTGAGAACTTTATTTGCAGATTTTCTGTATAATACTCATTGCTCATACTCATATCTCTTGACAGGCCACAGGCAGTTTTCTCAGTAATAAACAGAGCTGCTCCTCACACCAGCAGTTAGTATTGCTCACACTATAACACACTTTGATACTTGTCCTGGAACACACTGAACCTATTACTACTCCCTGAATTGTTATGTATTGTCATATTGGAACAGTATAAAAACTGGTACAACTGTGGTGTTGTATGTTTTGTGTTGTAATACAGTTTAAGATTATATATTTGTGATAAATACTGTTTGTATTTATTTTGTGTCATCCCTCCATTTCATTTACCCATTTTATATACTGTATGTATTTTGACAAGATATTGAATGTGAAATGGTCTCAGGAGTAATCTCTGTAATTTGATGCGTTTTTCATTGGTTGTTGAAGCCTGTGGCTGCAGTATGAAGATGTCATGAAACAAAATACACATAATGCAGGGGGACTGAAAAAGTAATCAAGTTTAATTTAAAGCTGCACTAGTCAATAATTTTATGTTAATAATGGAGCAAACGTGACGTGCGAAAGGGGTCGCTCATAGTGACGAACCCACAAAGAAACATCTCCCAGCTTTGTAGTTCCCCTCTATGGAGCATTTTAATGTGGTTCACTCTCACGGCTCTCATCAACACCCATTTCTAATTGCGGCAGGCAGCTGTTTTCAGTGCAAAAAGCTCTGATAAAGCCACTGTACTCTACCTGCCCAACACTTACGGTAACGCAGACACAGTAAGGGACTATCTGGTGAACATTTAGTAGCTAAAAAGATAGATATTCCCCTCGGGAATTTCAATTGCGTGGTCAAAAACATAACTCCAAATGAGTGCTTATGTTGCTCTATGTCTGCTGGATGTCTAAATAAGGAACTATTTGCTAACACTTTTGCCATAAAAACTTTATAAGGTCACAGCGTGTCAATGTTGTGTATACAGCTTGTTCCACTGCCCCCAAGGGGCAAAACAATCAATTAATGCAGTTTTAAAAATACAAAAATGTGATCTATGTGAGAACAAGCTGTACAATTGCGATACTGAATGATAACCTTAAGTATAATTCCCTTACTTGCTGAAGTCCGAGTTGGTACAGAATTACCTTAGATAGCAAAATCTTTCAATTCCAGAGTAGAGCCCAGGTGTCTGTATGAGTGCTGTATGGATCTAGTGTTGTGATGAGGAAATGTTACAAGTTTTTAACAGTTATTTCTCTTCTCCAGACTGGAACCTGACGCTGTACGGCTCTCCATCTCCATATGTACGTGGTGAGCACACTTTTGTCCTGCCACTGACCCTACAGTACCTCACTCCGTCTTACATCTCAATCATCGGAATCGGAGCTGTGGCCGCTGCTGTCATGTCATCCACAGACTCTGGCCTGTTGTCTGCAACTTCAGTTTTCTCTTCAAACATCTACAAGAACATCCTGCGTAAACAGGTAAGGAGTACACGATGTTGATGGTGGTGGTTCAGTGGCACAATGTGTCTCTAAAGATGAGGGATAGGATGCCCTGTCAGTTTCCAATCGTTGCTAACTAAAAAAGCACAAACAAAGTAAAACTATCTGTTTTGGAAAGCACGGGTATGTGAATGAATAATGTAGCGTCTTCTTTTGTATGACTCCATGTTTGTAGGCATCAGACTATGAAATGCAATGGGTGATTCGGGTCACAGTGGTGGTGGTAGGTCTGGTTGGGACATCAATAACGTTCTACACCAACAGCACCCTGGTCCTCTGGATTCTCGGAGCAGACATCTCCTACACCCTTATCTTCCCTCATCTGGTCTCTGTGCTCTTCTTTAAAGTGACAAATGGTTACGGCGCCATGGTGGGTTACATCATAGGGCTGACTGTAAGGATTTTGTTGGGAGAGAACGCTGTAGGTCTTCCTGTTGTTCTTCATCTTCCCGGTTGCACACTGGAAGATGGCGTCTACGTACAAAAGTCCCCTGTGAGGACAGTCTCTATGCTCTGCACTTTGGTAACCATCTTAGTTTTTTCCTCGCTGGCTTTGTTCATGTTCAACCACGGCCTGTTGCCTGAGAGGTGGGACATTTTCAAAGTAAAACGTGCTGTCACTGTACCACCAGCGGATGCCGTCTCACAGAATCTCAAAGACGAAGCTGGAAGTGATGCTGAGTGTGACGAGAACAGACATGGAGTTGCCTTACAGCCAATGTTGCAGACTGGATCATAACCATTTGTCTTTCCTTTTGTAAAGTTGCTGGCCTGAATTTTATTATGATCTTAACCAGTGTGTATATATAGAGAAATTGCTTATTAAGCTGCTAACTGCTACAGCAATAGTTGCTGATGAGGTATTTTACATTTTTACTTTTTTTCTCTGTAAGTATTTGTATTTAGGAACCAAGTTACATGAAAAACAGTAGATTACTCAAAATAAAAAAGCTATTATACTTTCAAGAGTTAATAAGTGACCCAAGCCCTAAATGTATGAATAATATAGTATTATAACATGGTAATGATTAGATTAGATACTCCTAGCGGTATCTACCAAAGATATTAAAAAGAACGAAACATTTCTCTTTAGTTTTTCAAATGTAAATTTCCATTGCTTTGAGCAGCACAAACAAAACTGCCTTCACCTCCTTTGTATTGGGGTAGCAGTAGAAACTTCAGAGGTGGACATTTCCAAATCTGAACATATAAAAACGAAACAATCTGCATGATGAGATACTGTATCACTAAAGATGAGTGATTTAGATGAAGTGCCCCTTCAACTATTTTTGTTGTATTTGTTTAACGTGCTAATCAAAATCAGTTTTCTGATGGCACTAAAAGCTGATTTTATTTGAAATGTAAAGATGTTGCAGGCTATAAATAAAGGACAATAATTCAGTTTAGTTGTCAAGATGAGCACGTTACATGTCATACATTGGCTCTCTCTCTCTCTCTCTCTCTCTCTCTCTCTCTCTCTCTCTCTCTGCAGTGACACTTAAGGGTACGCTTGAAACAAACTAGTTTGTACGAAGTGTCATCCGACCACGTCTAAAGGCAAAAGTTGAAAAAAGATCATCTTTCAAATGGGGATAATAGCGCACATTTTACAGTCTCTCCTCTAAGGCATTAATGTGTTGCTCTCGGTTGTACGCTCAAAAAGTCGGGGAAGTAGTTGGAAGAATAAGAAAAGAGAGCTTGAGAGAGAAGTTCAAACTCTGAATACTTTCCTACTCATGCACACCTGGCCTATCTCTGAGTGAGCAGGTGTTCTTGTTGGATTGTCAGTTTCAGAAAGTTCCAAAAATTGTCTCAAAAGGTTTCAGACACTCTGCCAGGCAGTTTATTTGAAGCATACTGGCACATGCCATCTCCAGCTGGCATGGCCAACCACCAGATTTTCCATCCAACCAACTTAATGCATCTTCAAAAGCACAAGCAAGTATTAAGCAGCACCCAATGTAGCTTGCTTAAGTCCCCGGAGCTTTTATTTCTTGACCTATTCTACCTATTTGATATTTGTCTAACTTGGTCTCTTCAGGAATGATCACTGCAAGAGTATCTGGTTATTTTGGTCAATATTTGTCCATTGATAATAAGTGAAGTAAGTTCAATGATATCTTCGTTCATACACATATAATTTCCACAGATTTTGTGCTTGCTAATGTTGTCATAATTTAGTTTTTTAGTTTCTTTTAATGTGTTGTCTTTTGTCTTTGTTTATTGTGTTGATACTTAGTTGTAATTTAGTTGGTGACAAATTAAGGTGGATTTGCCCCCATGTTTGCATAAGCACATTTTGGTCACTAAACTTTCAGATCGATGCCACTCTGCTCCTAATATTGCTGTTTATCTATTCTCATTAATAAAAATGATCTATTTTCACTATTATTATTACCATACAGTAATAATAATAATAATAATAATAATAATAATTACTATACATACAGTAGGCATTAACCTCCTGTGTACTAAACAAACTCCGATACTGTTCTTGGAGTTATGTAATCATTTTCGTTTCCCCTACAAATCATGCCAGTGGGTTAAATTTGCCCCTGCATTAGTGTAACATAAGCCTTGAAGGGCAGATAATCTTCAGCAGCTGGCCTTGTGCTACCGTCGGCTCTGTAGTTTTAACCAGGGCTGATTCATTCTGCAAAACAACCCAGTATGTAGATTATGACTGTGAACCTCTAGTCCCGTACTAATCACTTCAAGGATGCGCCATTTGCTTAATTGAATAAGCTGCATATGTTATCTAATCTGCAAAGAGACAGTGACTTATTTAATGGCATGTCTAGAGTTGACCTTTTGTCAGCATGAGGTTGTCACCATATGCTTCTGACACAGACGGATGGGGTTGTATGGGGCCTAAAAAGGCCGCCGAGTAAAGATATGGGTCAATCTATTTTAGAACAGGAAGACTTTATAGGTCTGCATCATAAATTAAGACAAGAATCCCTGACACACATGTTTCTTTGTGACGAGACTGGTGTCATGGCGATCCCAACACCAACCATGTTACCAGAGCTGTGGCCCTGGGTTCAGAAACAGAAATAGTTCTCAAGTGTTTGGCGATTAACCCATTGATGGGGCCATACTGTATTTAAAGCCACAGCCCAGCACATATACAACCTTACACCCAGTTAGTGTTATGTCATAGCCAAAGTCAGTCAAAATTGGCTACTTTTTAATGGCTTAAACACAAACAAAACAAAACTTGTTATTGCACAGGATGTACCTTCAACAAGAATACAAATCTAGATCATGTTTTTTTTTCATCTGTCTATGTGTCAAAGTGTACTTGAGCTAGACAGTGCACCACCATTTACTCCCGAAGGTCAGGCCAGGACCTTTCAGGCTGCCATCTGTGTATGAGTGTGTGCGGTTTATGACCAAATACCCATTCACCCATTCACGAAGTATTGGACAAATTAATGTTTTGGCCTGATGACGGCACTAGAGTTGAGGGATCACCAGGGGATCACCAAGGGATCACTAAGGGATCACCAAAGTCACCATTCATCCTGTGAGGGACATGACAGGTCTCTGCGCTTACATTTATTTTTAGGGGCACTAATTCGTTTTAGGCTTTTGAAATTAGAGCTGGGGTTTTAGAATTTTATCCAGTCTGAATCCAGTATCAAATCTGCTTATGTAATCTGAATCCTTTCAAATCTCTTATTAATTTATGTTTAGTGTTCAACTTTTGAAAGTACTCAAAAGATTGTTGAAATCTGGTTAGAAGACAGAAACAGTTTTGATTGGCAGCCTAATTACTGTTCACAACCTGAAGCCCCAACCTGAAAATGAGATAAGATAGAGCTTAATTCATCCTGATGGAAGTTTGTGCCAAAGATGCTCAGTATATATTTACATTACAGTAAAATAATCAGAACTAATAAATAATAATAATAAATAATCAGGTGGTGGTTTTCCCAGAGAAGACTCCTCACTCTGTTGAAGTTGTTGGAAGTACAAAAAACGTGGGATTGTACAGCAGCTACAGCTACAGAGACGCTTTTACCTTAACAGTCTTTGGCTGAGCAGATACCGGGGCTGTGTCAAAGTCTGTTACCCCTAACCTTAACCTGAGACCAGAAGTCTCCCTAACCCCAACCAGTTGTTTTCTGTGACGCTTAACCTTATCCTGACCAGTTATCTCAATGACACCTAACCATAACCTAACCTAGCCCAACCGCCGAGGGCAGCGGTTTGGGAAACACAGTTTGGAGGGGAGGGAAGCACTATTCAAGGGGGAAACAGACATGAATAATAAATTACCCAGATATTTAATCAGGTCTTTAAAAATATAAATGGCACCTCTGGCCACCAGGCATCCAAAACTGAATTAATGTGCTACAAAATTTGATCAGTTTACTATATTTAAGTATTTCAGCAATGACAAAGAAGCGTCTTATTTGCTCTCTTGTTTACCAGCCAATTATTTCTATTTCTACCTCCTTGTTCATTAACTCTCCTACTGCTGGTCAGCCCGGGCCACATCAGCTGCTTAGCTCTCCTACTATCTCTCAGTAAGTTTGTTTCCCCCATGTTCTCATTCCACAGATACCCAGCAGGCCAGCTCCCTTCATCTGTCAGACCCAGTCTTTTTGCCTGAGTATGTTGGATTTCTGTTGGAACCTCTCTCTGCTTCTCTGTCTCTGCTTCTCACCACATGTTTGCCCACGTCTTTGGCTGACCCAGTTCCCGTTTCCCCATCGGAGCCAGTACCCATTTCTCGGACTTTTCCTGTTCCTAGCTTTTCTGAATCTTTTCTGTCCCTTATCCCGAGTCTGTCCCTCATCCAGACCCTGCCAGAGTCTGAAACCTGTTTCCTGTTTCACTATTTATTAGAACATGTTCCTGTTGCCCAGTCTTCTGTTTCAGTTCCTCAGCCGTTTATGAGCCTGAGCTTCCATCATCTCCCCACCCCTCTCTTTGTCTGTCTTTATTCTCGGCCCGAGCCCTGGCTCTGTAACACACAAACTGTTGCCAACATTCTGCCTGTCTCCCAGTGTCAGTGTGTGTTTGCCTGATCTAACCTGCCTGCCTGTTGACAGCTGCTGAAAGACCTTGTCCTTGTAAACTGCCTTTTAACTCTATCTGCTGTGTACTGGTGTCCGCATTGGAGTCCAACTTCCTGTATGAGCTACCTGGTTCGTGACAAGTTTAATGAGTTGTAGTAATCTATATCCCATCTTGGACTTAGGCCTTCGACTTAAATAATTTAATTGGTGTTCAGTGTCTCATTACATGTTCAGCCTGCTATGAGCTGGTTCTCTTTTCTAGAAACAACCACCATTATTAAAATGACTTAGGTGGTTTAAGTTATTCATTCAAGAGTAGACTTGACACAACTGGCGAATATATTCAGAACCAAAAAAGTTGCATGTTAATTAAGACAAGCAAACATTGTTATTATACAATGTATTTAGTCAGGCAGTATCAGAACTGCTATGAGTGGCTGAAAGAGTTTGTTATTTACTCATTTAGCCAAATTACGCACCTCCTTTTCACTTATTCAGAAGGTGATGAATGTGCTTCAATGTATTCTAATAGATTACTGTAAAAAATGAGGGTTTTTTTGACACAAAATCACATATTAAAACAGGTAACATGGAGGTTTGGAATGAGAAATACTTCAGTCACATTTGGTAGCGGTTTTTCAGAAGAAGTTTCTCGACAGTTTGCCAGGTGATTGACTTGAGTTGATTTTTGTTTTCAAAATGTTTCTTCAATTCCTATAAAAAATATTATCGCTTGGCATCGCTTGAGAAAGATCTTGCCACATTGTGTGGTTAAACACACCACAGCTTGGCTTTGCGTGACATTTTAGTAAAGTATTTCCTCTTTATGACTACTCTTTGCACGAGTATGTGCGGATTTCATGATGTTGCTCAACCTCGATACCCCACTGTCACGGTAGCCAGACTGCTTTACATCATTGCTCCTGTATATGCAAGGTATACAATTGCTCACATCCCGTTGTAGTTTGATGACACAGAGGAAACCTCTTAAATTTGTGACTTGTCCGAACTAATGTGGCAAAACTTGTGAGGTTGCCTATCAGTTGTAGAGGTTTTGGGGATGCCACAGAAACCATTACTGTTTATTCCTATGTTTCACATCCTATTCATCGATAAACATCTGCTCTCTCAGGTAGTACTTATAGAAAAAATCTAGGTTTCACAATCACATCACGAGTGCCATTTGTAGTTTGGATTTTATGTAGCCCTTCGGAAGTGTCACTCTCTGGCAGGGCATTGATTAATGCCAGGTCTGTAATCCACTTTCTGCAAGTAAAAATGCAAGTTCCTGTAAGCATTCGTCATGCAAAAAGCCAGTCTTTTCTGAACAAAAGTACTCTGATGAAACTAGAGAGAGAGGAAATACACTGCACACACTTTCACGCTCTAGAGACGTCATGGAAAAACACTCCATTGCGAGTGTGTGAGCAGGCATGGCAGAGTGAGCCAGCTGGTTCTGTGTGTTCACTACTGACAGAGATGCTGCTGCTGCCGTTATAAAGTTATGTTAGCCTTGTTGTCACATGTCACATGCTCAAATCTAAATATGGTCAAAATATTTCACTGCTACCTTTAATGCCATGCCACACACACTGCTTTGCTTCTTTTCCTATTTGGCTTGCAGCCTCTAATGAGTAATAACCTGGCAAGCATCATGAATTGAGTCAAGTCTTTCATTCATTCATTGTCTAGAGGTTAGCAGGTGTTTATCACACCTTGTTCTCTCACCCTTAGGGCAAGTATGTGTTTCTGTTTTTGCTTTGTGCAGTGCGGGGCACAAAATTCTTCACAATCCACTCGAGAACACGTGTTTATTTGGATAATGACTGAAGATAACATGTAGGAATGCTCTGTCTTAACTGGTCTCCTTCTAGTTCCTGTCCACACGAGCATCAGTCCCACCCTGCATCTGCAGGTTGCGACAGATTGTAACTGGAATCGGTAGCTTCATCCCTGTCATCAAAACAACTAGAGCTCTGATGAACCAATTAGCTGGTCCGGCACTACATGTCCCTAAACTTCAAATGTCAAACATCTGCTAGCCGAAGAGAAACAAGTAGCTTTTGTCAGGCAATAGGCAATGAGGGAGGAGGTAAAGAGGAAAAGTTAAGAAAATTGCTTGAAATTACAGCATAAGAGGGGGAGATGGAGTGTGTGTGTGTGTGTGTGTGTGTGTG